>VYXB01007425.1:121202-174602 GCA_013397135.1 Pachyramphus minor | reverse complement strand
AAAAAAAAAAAAAAGGCATGCAAGGTTAATGTTTTTCTATTAAAAACAGTTTGGGAAAGCAGATAGAGTCCTGTCTTCGTATAATCACCTAGTAATTGCCCAGGCAGCAAAGGATCTCATTTCTTCCCTTAGCTCAAGGGAACTCAAAGTCATATCTCCAAAGAAAATTTCCTACCTACAAGTGTGCTCAACCCCTCAGGCACAGTCAAGAAGCTCTGGGCTAAAAAAAAGACATCAAAAACAAGATCTGAACTGAAGCAAGCAAGGTTTACTTGTAAGTAAAGAGGCATCCCCAGTTCTCCTCTACCAGGACTTTTCTTTACTTTATCAAGCAGCAATTTCATGCAAAATGTACATGTCCTGGGAGTAGGGAGAAGAAACACATGTCTCTGTGTAATCTGAGCACTTCTTCTTCACTTGCATGCTCAAGTGAATACTGAAGTATGAAAAAGTGAATAGTTGACTACTGCCTACACAGTGGCAAAGCTTCATGGAGTAAGATGACAAATGCTCTGCCACACAAACCAAGACTAATTGACAGCCTAGAGGCTAAGAAGATGTGTTCAGTCAGTGGAATATGTAGGATTTCACCCCATTAGATAAAGAGGACTGAAGAATTCTCACTCATCCTGCTCAAGTATCTCAACCAGCAGGCTGGATTAAGGCCCTTGAGGTGAGCTTTAGAAATACGTCAGTAGCTGCCACTCTTTTTTTTTTTTTTTTGGGGAAATGATCAAGTCTCTTAACACGTGAATATCCCTCATAGATTAAACCCATCCCAAAATTCACAAACCTGTCAGCTTTGCCCTTTCCCACACTGAGGTATCATCTACCTCTTTAATTTAAACTTCTCAGATGTCCTCTGACATTACTCAAACACCAACTTCAAAATATGTTTCTTCAACATGTTTGCTTTTATCTCTTGAAATTAGTAAATCATTCTTCCCTATCCCAAAGAATTGGTCAAAATAACCCAATCATATTCATCTCAAACAATCTCAAAAATTTCACTATTAAGCACACCAAAGAAACATTGGGAAAGGGGAAAAAGATATTAACTTGGACTAATGAAACTTCTGGGCTTCACCCTGGAACGCAAAAGAGCATCTCAGCAAGTCCATCCAAAACATATTTATTTGCTTTTTAGTTACCAGATATTATGTTCCCATACATATAGAGAACTGATCTACTTTTTTGTATTCTGTACTGGTAGCAAAGACACAGTCAGAGGAATACTCTCTTCCTAGATCCCTTTCAGGTCAGTATGTGATTTAGACATTGAGGTGCTTTACCTTGTCCATACTAAGGTGTGTGTGCAAAAGACAACACTCAAGCTCCTGGAGAACATGTAGACAAGACAGACAGTGACTGTTGATCGCTGGATGATGTTGAGTCACAGCTGCATGGCAGAAATGCTGTGTTATTACCACTCCTTTCTACTCACCTTGTTTTTAAATCAACAACTGCCCATAGTGGCAGAGATGATCAAATTGTCCTTGAAGCAGGTCCACAATTGTAGTTATCTACAGCCTGGCATGTCCTGGTACCTGGAAATTTCTGGCTCCTTGCTTTGCCAATGACCTTTGGCTCCTCAGCAGAAGCTACCCATGCACTTTAGCCATTTCTGATGTCCAGCTGGACAGCAATTTGCATGAGAAAAGTAGAGCACAGGGTTCAGCTAGAGATGTCTATCTTTTCACCATTCAGTTTAATCCATCAATGTTCATAAATCAGTGCCCATGAAATGTAGGACACTCCAGTTTCAGATGGGAGCAGAGGGAAAGAAAGAGTTCAAGATCTCTCTTGACATTTTTAATTACAATGACTTTGATTTTCTTCAGTCTTAGTAAAGATTATGAAACCATATAGCAGCAGTTACCTTAATGTCTGCAGTGTTTACAATTACCTTTTGGTTTCAGACTTAACACAGAGAGTTTGGGATTCCTGAGGCATTAATTACATGGTACTTACGTTGTAATTAGTTTGAAATCAGTCTTTTTGAGACATTCATACTAAAGATCCATGTCATTAGAGAGTATCCATACAGTTGAATCACCACATTTTATGAGGGATCATTTTGTTTGTCCTCCAATGGTGACTGCTGCCCCATTCAACATTTACAGATTCTTATCAGCTCTCGCTGAAAAAACAGTATCATCAATAGTCAAAAATGCACTTTTTGCTGCATAACCCCTCCTACCATGCCCACACTCACCCACAACTGATTATTGGCCAAGATTTCCAAAACTGATCTTTATGTCCTCTTCCTCAAAGGGGCAACTGAAAATACCATTTTTTTTTTTATTTTCCACCCCTTTGGTAACCTGTGAAAAGATGCCTCAAAGGGAAAAGATATTGAAACCTAAACTTTTTTTATTTTTATCACTACAATCAAACTAGATTACCTAATGGATGCCATTTAAAATCATTAGATTTGCTTTTCCCCATTAATATAACTTGTTTACTATTCAGATGTCAACAAAGGCTAATAGATTGTGTCACCCTCACACAAAACCAGAATGAAATACCATTTCTCTAACATATAGGAAGAATAACTGGAGAAAAATTTTACTGCCTTGTATCTCAGTGCACTTTGACAAAAAGTGTTCTCATCCATACTTCACCTAAACATAACAAAGAACTGAAGTACAAAAGGGTCACCAGGTGTGTTACATGCAGAGCTGGAAGCACAAACAACACCTTCTCTCTGTATGTTTTTCTTTCCCCTTACTTTTCTCCTTTTGTATTAGAAAGTCTTCTGTCAATGACTCTCATGATTGACCACATGACATTACAAAAGTCAAGAGAGTGAAAACTAAAAAACCAGGGAAAAGAAACTGCGAACTGAGACTATTCTAAAGTCTTTGTTTCTTCCTTTTGTTTTAAATTACTTTTTATTTTTCTGCAACTAACACAGGTTTTGATTAAGATTCTCTTTGTTAAAGAATCAGCATTTTCACTCCTGCTGTTCTTTTGAGAAAGAAATCAATACCTATCCTCTGAGATATCCACAAAATCACCAGGAAAACCATAACACAAAAGACTTGGCAATTCTTAAATTTCTAAGTAAAAATCAAACCGAAAAAAATCAACATTTTTTTATATAAAGCATCAAAAAATTACTTAGGCCAAAGTTTATATTCTTTCAAATCTTCCTAAAAAAAGGGGAAGGGCAGAGTGAGCTGCCCTCATTGAGCTGGATTCCATGGAAAGAGAGTTGTTGTGCCTTGGGGTTTTTTTGGTTTAGACTATTTTTTTTAAGAGCTAAAAGAAATTTCAAGGCTTACACTTGCCTTGGAGCCTCATTGCCAATTTTTGTGGGTTTACAACCACAGTTTCATATTTTTCTTTTTTCTTTCTTGTTTTTTTGGGGGGTTGGTTTTGTTTTTTTCCTTCAGAGGGAGGAGTTGTTTGTTTGTTTTTCTAAAGTATTTCTTTCTTTCCCATTGTCATTTATGATATACACTAAACAGGGGAAATGAACACCAAAGGGCATACAGAGAAATTGCCTATTCAAACCAAATTACAGTTTCCCTTCTTCATCACCAAATCTAAATGCAGGACTGCTAAAGTGAGAAGGAGATTTCACCTCTCTTCCCAACTTGACACTCAAGTCCTACAGGACCTCAACTCTATTTCCAATTTCTTTTCTAACCTACTACTGTGTCCAGTATGGAGCTAAAGCCAGTAGTCAAACTCAGCTTTTGGGTAGGGCTCTCTCTGCCTCGTAGCAAAGAAGCAGTCACATTTCTAGTGCAGTTATGCCTGGGACAAGCAGATCTCAAGTGTTTAGCCCTCTCTATCTCGTGGAAACACGAAGAGCAGACAAGACAAACACAACAGCCTTCTTAGGAGGACTCCAGCACCTGTGGGCTGCCACACTGAAGCCATTTGAAGTACTTTGCCCACTATTGGCTGGCACCAAATAAAACCAAAGAATTTTCAGCATGTACAAGTCTTCTCTGCACCCAAATTGAAAAGATTTACTGTGAGGGTAGGCAAGGGAAATCCAGTTTCTGATGGTGACACTGTGAAGTCATTCATCTAGTGTCCTGGGTAGTTTTCATATTTATGAGTTTTATTCTTAAACACCTCTCTAAATAGAGAGCAAGGTTTTAGGGTTTTCTGATTGTCATACTGTGGTTTATGTATGTTATGGTGGGAGAAAGAGAATATCCTTTGCTGATTTTTATGCTTATGATTTTGCAATCTTGTTTGAAGTTTTAAATAAATAACAGCTTCTTAACAGTAGCTTGAAATAAACAGTGACTTTGTCCCTGGTCTGTGCACGGTATTTCTTGGTTTTGGTGGTGGGTTTTGGCAAGGAGAGGAAGATGAGAGCAAGATGTTTCCCTCTGCCATTCTTGCATACTGTGAGAAAATCTAGTCTTACATGTCAACACCCCCAAGGTTACAGGGACTATTATTCCCTTCTATTTCCTGATCATCTCAGTGAACCCAAAGTAAGTAAGAGGGGAGACTGACTTAGAAAACAAGGTTTTTGAGATACACCTGCTTCAATCATGAGACCTACTTGGACTCATTGCCTGTAATATCTTTGGACTAAGGGCTGTCAAGACATGCATCCTTCCCAAAGGCCAGCATAGAGACAATGCAATTCCATATCTTGTTGTGTGAATTGCCTGTGATTCAGACTTGCACGATGCAGCATGCACTGTTCTCACAAGCAACATACCACAAGGGAAAAACTGAGTTGTTGCTGGTTTCTAGTGACTAAGTTTTGACAACATTAATAAAGGATTTTAAAATTTTTGGGGTTTCAAAGTATTTGACTATTTTCAGTTTAAGTTATAACACTTTCCACTACAGAAGACGTTCAGGCCAATCAAACTTATGTTTACTTCCTCACAAACTGATAACCAGAAGGGATGTTACTTTACCTCTGTATTCTAGGGACTGCTCATGCTTTTTGTAACTAAGTCAAGGCGGGAATCTCAGAAAAGCAATTTAGAAATAGTTAGTTTAAGATTAGTTTACTTCTTAAGCCAATAAAAAATTTATTGCTCTAATAAAAACTAAGTGAATATAAATAAAAGGAGCATTAAATTAAAAGAACTTAAGCTGACAAGTTCGAATTACCTGATCTTCTATGACAAGGTGACCCACCTGTGGATGAGGGAAAGGCTGTGGATGTTGTCTACCTTGACTTTAATAAAGCCTTTGACACCGTTTTCCACAGATTGTCCTGGAGAAACTGGCTGCTCAGGGCTTGGATAGGCATATTCTTCACTGGGTGAAGACTGGCTGGCTGGATAAGCCTAAAGATTTGTGGTGGATGGTGTTAAATCCAGCTGTCAGCTGTTCAGTGGTGGTGTTCCCCAAGGAGCAGTGTTGGGGTCAGTCCTGTTTTATATCGTTATCAAAAATCTGGACAACAAGATCCAGGGCACTCTCAGTCTGCAGCCAAGTTGGGTGGGAGTGTCAATATGCTGGAGAGTAGGAAGGCTCTGCAGATGGATCTGGACAGGTTGGATCGATGGGCCAAGGCCAATTGTATGAGGGATCCTGCACTTGGGTCACAACCCCAGGCAGCACTAAAGAATGGGGTCAGAGTGGCTGGAAGGCTGCCCAGCAAAGGACCTGGGAGTGCTAGTCAACAGCAGCTGAACATGAGCCAGCAGTGTGCCCAGATGGCCAAGAAGGTCAATGGCATCCTGGCTTGTATCAGGAACAGTGTGGCCAGCAGGACCAGGGCAGTGATCATCCCTGTGCAGTTGGTATTGGTGAGGCCACACCTTGAGCATTGAGTTTTGGACCCCTCACTGCAATAAAGACATTCAAGTGCTGAGCATGTCCAGAGAAGGGCAGCAAAGCTGGGGAAGGGTTTGGAGCACAAGTCTTATGAGGAGTAGCTGATTGTGTTGGGGTGTTCAGCCTGGAAAAAAGGAGCCTCGGGGGGACCTTATCACTCTCTACAACTACCCAAAAGGAGGTTGAAGCAAGGTGAGGGTCAGTTTCTTCTACAAGGTAACAAGTGATAGGACAAGAGGAAATGGCCTCAAGTTGCACCAGAGGAGGTTTCGACAGGATAAATTTCCGCACAGAAAGGGTTGTCAATCATGGAAACAGGCTGCTTGGGAAAGTGGTGGAGTCATCATCCCTGGGAGTATTTAAAAGACATGTAGACGTGGTACTTGGGGACAACCAGCTTGGGAATGCTGGGTTAATGGTTGGGCCTAATGATCTTAAAGTCTTTTTCCAACCTAAATTTTATGATTCTATTATAAACCAGAAGAGATGCAGAGGCATTACAAGTCCTAAGGAAAGGGTGGTTTTATTTTGCATTTTGCAACATTTTTGAAGTTTCTTGAATATAAACAATGTGTTTTACTCTCCAACATCATACACTTTGTTCCACAGTTTGAAAAAACAAATTCTTCTTTTAGCTGTTTCTTTTCCAGACTGCAGGAAAATACCAACAGTGAATTTAAGATTCATGTTCCTGAAGAGGTATACATGTTGTTACAATCCAAAGTGTGCTACTGCTTGAGAGCTCAATTACACACTTTATGACTGTTTATGGAACCAGTGACATTCTTATGAATTTTCCTCTAAAGATGAGGATGGACAACCAGTGAAAGGGGTTACACTGGTAAAACTGGCAGCAGTTTACCCAAAGTTCATTATCACAGCACTGAAAGCCTAGAAATAGACTTTTTAGAGGATAAAAATAACTGCCATTCTCTTCCCATTTCTCTCTCCCATTATAACTCATTCCCATTTTCAGCAACATCTTGTCATCTGTATTAAAGTTTCTGTTTTGCTCCCTCACTTCAGAAAACCAACCTCTCAACTTACCAGCCTTTCTAGCTTCTATGTTCTATCTTTTCTTTCTTCCTCTCAGAATCCTTTGCCCATTGCTTCTCAGTATCTCTCCTCAGCTTTTCTTGTGGAACTGACTTTGCATTTCAGGTCCCTGAGTCAGTTTGCTCTCAACAATATAGAGGTTTTATGCCCAGGTGAGCATTTGTCTGGGTACAGAAAAAAACACTAAACCTGGACATAAAAGCACCTATTATTTATAAAAACACAAAGTTCATCTGCAGCTAACATTGTTATTATGAAGACCTAGAGTTTGGTTCTGCAGCAAGGAATGAGAAAACATGGAGTGAAATTGTCATATCATATCTTTAAAACGGGGACATTTTTCTAGGTTCACTGAGGCATAGCCTAATCCAGAGCTTAGCTTTGCTCTTTTTACAGCACACATTTTTCATCAGCTAATTACTAGTGCTCCCCAACTATGCTAAGGATTATCTAATCCTAATTGTACTCCATTTTTCTTATATTTTGAATATTTATCTACATTTTTTGCAGAATTTCTCCAGCAGCTCCTGCAAAAGTTGTGAGTATTGCCACTACAGTTCTAACCCAGGTGTTCACATGACTGTGTCTCAGAGAACCCACAATTCTATTGTCAGAGGTTTTGTCAGTGCGCTTCCATGAACCTTTTAAACTTCTTTTTATATATGACCTAAAACCTTAGTGCTGAAGATAGCCTACATAATACAAGTGTTCAGTGACACACTTACCTATTGCCCCTCAAACAGAAGCTGAGGCAGCAGATGTTCACTGAAGTTTTCTCTGGGCTGATGTCTTCTGTAGGAAAAATGCTCAGAATTAGTGAGGACTGGCACTTTGAAAGTTCCTAACATGCTGAGACTTATCTAACCTTCCTTCATGATTAGTAACACTATTTAGGGATGAAGATTCCTTCATGCTGGGTGCTGTGGTAACACATATACTTTGTCAAAATGAAATTACATTATGGGCATAGAAAGTGTGAGAAACAAATATCAAAGGCAACAACACAGCACCAGGTAGTCCCACCTGTAGGGATCAATCACCAGTGACCTAGTTTTTGCAAAGGTTTCTTTTGGCTATCGACACACACACCAAAAGAAAGAGAGGTTTTAGGGTCAAGAGTAAGACTACATATTTGTTTAGTGGTTGGTTACAGGAAATTCTTTCCTAACATTAGGAATAGCCGAAAGGAAAGCACAAAAAAATCAAAAACAAAAAATGAAGCTTGAAATCAAAAACAGGAAATGAAACATCAGTAGCAAACTGGAAGGCCAGCTTGGACATAGTATCTAAAGGTGAAGCTGAAGATACAAAAAGACACAAAAAAAAAAAAAATAAAGTACTTCACGTTTGGTAGGACAGATTTGGATGAATGTGGATAAAGAATGACTGATATTAGATAATTCTATAAAAAAGGTATCAAGATCTGAAAATGATGACTTAGAAGAAAGTTTCTGTCAAATATGATGTTCCAGGTCAAAGACAGGAACAACAGGAAAGAAGGTGATTCAACAGGAAGATACTGGAAAAGACTTGTGTGAGAAGCTAAAAAGCTCAATCTTGGCTATAGTGAACTTGTGCTGGTGGTTGATATCGCTCAGGAATTCCTAGATGCAGGCTAACACTTTGGTTATCAGCTCTGGCAGAAGAAAATAGGTGTGTTAATTTTCTGAGGAAAAAAAAAATCAGAAGTTAAAATCAAAATTGCGTAAAGAATCGGTCCTTCTAATTTCAGTCTATTAGTTTATAAGAATCTTTTGCCTTCATCATAAAGTATTGTAAATTGTAAGAATTGTAAAGAAACTTCTATTTCTATGATTCTCACCATTGCTACGTTCATTTCATAACAATACCAAAACAAAATCAAAAGGATGAAGTCTGCTAAAAAGAAGTCAGTGGACTCAGTAAGAAAGATTTCGCAAATGAGAAGTATGGCATATGTTGGCAATGCTCCATTGATTCTAAGGGAAACCTGCCAAACTGTGTCCAAGCGTCAACTGCTTTACATGTTTCCAAATAAATGAAGTGCTTCTGACCCACAGGTTAACACTGATCTTTGCAGTATTCATAAAAATGGTTGATACCCTGGTTTTCTCTATGTCTAGATATGTATGGTGAGTCATCCAGATGATAAGTGGAAAAACTGGACAGCTCCAGAGGCTTTTGGTTTCCTCTGTTCTTCAAAATACCTGACAGGTTGTATGGTAGAGGACAGAAGATACTTACAGTCATGGGCAAAGATGGTGAATCCTCTGTGAAAAGTCTGGAGTTTTTTTCTTCTTTAACAAGTGCAGCTTCAGAAATCAAAAATTGCTCCATATAAACAGAAGGGAAGCAATTATAGTATACATAGTTCTGGTGTTGATATCTCTCCAAATATCTTTAAAGCTAGATTTATTTGTAGTATTGGCATTTTGAATCTATTGCCTTATGACTGATCAATGGAACAGTGGGAAATAAAATTGAGATATTGTTTTTTACCCATTGCCCATTGAACAGAAAGTATGTTTCCCTTCAACTTACTTAAACAATAAGGTTCTCCAACCAAGATAATCCAACCAACCAATGAGTTAACTGAAATTTCATTCATCTCAAAATTAATGGCCTTGTCCTGAGCATATCCCAGCAGGTTTGGAAAAAACATGGTTGAACCATACATTACTAGCCAAACATGAAAAGTTGTCAAAAGCATCTACCAAACAATAAGCATTATGATAGGGTGCTTTGCAAGCACTTATGAACAATATGAATCTGGTACTCCCCAAACCTGCATATTCTATAGCTGTTTACTTCCGTCCAAAAAGATTGCAATATGTACAGATAAGATCACTTTACACTGGTTCCAATTTCTACACAATATGTAAAGCAGCAAAAAATCAAGCCTTCTGTTTCCCAGTCACCCAATGTGGATATCCAATGGTGTTTACTCATTGACTGCTATCCCTAAAACTTTAATATATTTTTAAGACTAGTATATGAAAAACACATTCCCTGGTGGCATTATACTTTAAAAAACTCAAAAAACAAATAAATTAATTTAGCATGTTATGAAAGAATTAAACAATACCAACATATTTTTACTGTTCCCATGAGAACTACTATTTTCTTATGGCCTGCTCTTTGCCTCTTGCCAAAATTCAAGATGGCTCCAGAGAAAGGCAGGATAAACCTGCTAGTCATTTACGTGAATGGCAATTGCCATTTCTGAGCCTACATCTGGTAGAGGCCACCTTCCTAAAAAGGACAACACATTTCTTCTGACACCAAGTCCTCTGGGAGTTAAGTACAAACACATTTCCACCTTGTTTTAATACTGTTTTAACAAGCAGAAGCAAAGTATTAATCTTTTTAAAAATATATTTCCTTAATAAGATTAAAATTCTTTTGTGATTGTTCTGGCATTTAAAATAATACTAGCAAATAAAAAAGTGGTATTTAGATCTTCCTACAAGATTTTAAAGGGTTTTTTTCCACGGAATCATGCAAGATAATAAAATGTGACTGTACTACTTCTAAACCAATGTGGTGACATGTCACTTAGTTAAAAGAATCGACATATTTAGGGATAAATTCTTAAATACTTAATCAGAAATTATAAGATACACAAGATAACATGATTCATCTTCTTACTGGTATTTTCAAAAATTATTGTCCATTTCTATGGCCCAGAAAGAGAGTTTTCAATGAGCTTCTCTTGGCCCCTTATGAACTCCCTCATCCCAAAGTCCAGAGGACCACAGTGCTGCTGAAGAAGAGATCTGTTTGCACATAATGCTCTGAGAAAACAGGTCTTAGGGCATACTGCAGTAATGCTTATAAATTCTGAAGCCATCAGAGTCGACAGGAAAACCATCATTGACTTTAACAGGGTCTGGATTTGTCTCTGAAGTCTCTTCACTACAAAGCAACTTTACCAGCTTACGAGAGGTGGCTTCTGTGAGATGGCCAGCTTGACTACCACAGTCATAATGCCAACACAGCAGGCAGTACTCACAGATAAGTGGAATTCTAACATTTTTAATTGTATGCACTGTTCGAAAACAGGGGTAATTAGTCTTAAAACAGCAGAAATTAGTTAGATATGGGTTTGGTAATGTGAGGAAGGGGCCATGAGTCCACAAGGGAAGTATGCTACAACATACTTATCTACTCAGCATGTATACATCAACCAAGTGTCACAATGGCATTCCATAAGTACATAGTGAAATGTGAATTATCTGATGGAAATGGTGGTTGCAAACACATTTGTACTTTGTTCTCTAATTCACTCCAGTTTGACTGTTGTGTTGTTGAGATGATATCCTTGACACGACAGTTAAACTTTTACTCAGTGTGATTCTGGCAAATAAAGGGCCTCATAGAGGTTTTTTTTTTTCTTCAGCTGGAGACAATGTTAGAGCTACATCTGTAATATACTTTATTACAAACTAATCACAGAACCACAGGAAATGTACTGTTCATTACTCATGGCATAGTGAAACTATGAATACTACATTTTCTTACTTTGATTGGAGGCAACAGTTGTTTTTTTAGCCCAATACAAATCAAAATGGTAGGAAGGAGGCAGGAAATGGAAGCATACTGAAAAAATATTACTGATACACTATGATTTGATACATATGTCCTGTAACTGTTATTAACTGCATTGGTAAAAAAAAATTGAATGTGATTAATGAGTTTTTAAAGACATTTTGGCCTTTCATTGACTGAATGATATTCCATTGACAATAATGATCAGAACTAAGCGCATGAGTAGGAAGATTATCATAATCACAAAGACCTGGAATTCTACAATTTCAGTTTCAAATATCACTACAAGACAATGTCAATAATAGCAGTAAGTGTATTTCTTATGCAGGAAGATATATGGCACTTAGAAGCAAAACAAGAATATTTACATTTAGAAAAAAAATTAAGTACTTTGAGCTACACAGTCACTGAAGGACTTTTATTTGCAAAAGTAACTCCTACCTTCATTTTAAAAAAGCACGATAAATTTGTCTTATTAGCAGCTAAGCTTATCTGAGCTTGTAGGTTTTGCTTTTTAGATCTTGTCTTTTGAGATTGCATAGATGTAAAGCCTCAGGTATTATTTACAGCACTCATGGAAAACAATCAATAATCCATATATATATTCGCAAATATAAAAGAACATAGAAATGCAGAATATTTGCACCAATTGGGCACAGGAAAAAAAACTGAATGTATTAAGTACATCTGAGTGCCAACCCCTTTCCCAAACATTCCTTCTCTACAGGAACAATAACAGAAGAATAGAGAAATTTCTCTGGCTGCAGTTGGAGAAAAGGCAGAAAAATTGTTATTTTTCAAAAATATGAACATTTTGCACTGGACACAATATAATTAATGGATGCCATGTTTTGGATCCTCAGGCACTGCAGGTTATTGCTTGCCCAGAGGAAAGAGAAATTGTAATCAACGCCATTGTATGGTAATGCATAAATTCATAAAATCTAAGCAAAAACAACTTGATAAACACAGAACCAAGATGTTTTATGGAGTCAGAAAAACCTCTACATTTGAAAAAAACATGCAAGACATGGACATTGCTTTTAAAAAAACTTGGAAAACCTTTTCTAAACTATGTGATTCACAAAAGCTCTAATTTCTTAGAAATGAACCTTCTGAGTGTTTTGTACTCAGAAGCACTAGTAGCTATAAATCTGATTAGATACATACTTGCCTACCTTATGAGTAGGTTCTCTTTCGCATAAAATAGTACAAAGCATAGCACAAATGTCTGTGAAATAATTTTTGATAAATTTTAACAATATGAGCAATTATTTATATCTGAATATTTTGGAAATCAGGATAGCTTTGGCATTTCTGAACCATTAAAAACAATTTCTTTTGCACCAGTCTAATAAGATAGCCTTAAAGCAGGCAAAATCTAAACAGATGGAATCATAAAACAAAAAAACAAGGACATTAGGGTGTTGAATCTAGTGACTTGAGTAGGTAAATCCCCATTAAAAAAAAAAAAGTTTGTCACCAGATTTGATAAGATGGTGGTTACTAAGCACAGAATTAAATATTTTTAGACGTTCATTAGAAGACTGTTCTTTTCAACAGTGGCTACGTTTTTGTTATTAATTCAACAACCCAACCACAGAAAAAGTAAACAATCTAAAGTATTCTTTTGAAAAAAGCCATCAGAGAAGAAAGATGTACTAATTATTGAAGATTTCTGCCTCATCCATAGACATGGCTTCATGATTGAATCCAGCCCGGCACAAGGAAAAATAAAGAGTGCAAATTAAATACACGCAGGAGAGCTGGGCTTGGCTTTGTGCCCACTGTCATCACAGTTAAACTCCATTTCCAAGATCCACCATAACACTTTCCTCTTAAGTTTCCTCTGGGTCACAATGACCTTTGTTAAACACTGTAACAAGTGATAAAAATGAAGACTGGGAGTACATTTGTTGCACAGTTAAAATTAAAAGGAACCAGGGGATCTGAAACAGATTGCAGATAAATGTAATATATTGCTCAGCTACATTCCTCTTTGTTCCAGATGTGTGATTTGTTACTAGTTATAACAGAATACAAATTGTATTTTGTAGAGACTAAAACCAACACATTACAGAATGCAGAAGTACTGTCTATCTATTTCTAAAAGGAAATTGCACCTGCCTGCAATCCTGTCCTCATTTAACTGAGCCCTCTGAGTAGTACAATGCAACAGCTTTTCACATTTGAAGGGTGTGGTTCAGCTCCAGTTTCACAGAAATGAGTCTGAGAATCTAAATTTAGCAGGTAGTAAAAGTTTATCCATGAAAAAAAAAACAAAAGACAAAAAAATTCTCTTCACATAACTGTGTTCATCAGTGTAATTCACAGATTGTGCCCTGCCATTTCCATGGGACTGACCTACATCATTTGTCTTTTCAGTCTTGCAGTTCTCGCAGGCAAAGTGGGCAACATACCCACTGATTTGCATCAACACCATCCTTCTCACACTTTCAAAAACATTGACCCCTAAATGGTTATAAAGGAGCATGGGAGTTTACCCATGCAGCTGTAGTCCTGAGTACTGGCCCTGATCACTGCAAAAGTAAACAGTCATTTAAAGTTACTCTGTTAAAATGTTCCAATTTATCTTCAAGCAAAAATGTGAAGCAAAGCTTTGTTTTATTTGGTCTTTCCAAAAGACAAAGATAAGGGATGCAGTAAAAATAATCATATTGCAAAAGGAAACAAGGCCTGCCATTCACAATAACCCAATGTGAGAAAAGAGAGACAGGTGACATGCAAAAACTGGTTTCAATTGTTAATGCTTTAGACACTGTTACAATTTTCATTCTTATCTGGTCTCAGCTCCTGGCATTTTTTGATGATTTAATACAGTCCTCACCCAAGAAAAATTTCTGCGGGGTTCAGTAACATTTTTGTGGGAGCAAAATTAAGTAAAACAAGGAAGAGCTGAAAATGCAGAGCCGTCTGCTGCAATGAATGGGGCTATTTGTGCAGCAAGGAACTGTTCAAAAACCTGTGTTGGCATATTACCCTGCATCCCCAAGTAAACTTCAAACACACACATGCTGTCTCCAAAACCCAGCAGGAACTACCCGCAACACCAATACAGCTCAGTTCCCATCCATCACAACTGCCCTCCCGGTCTGTGCAGTGCTCACACCAGGACAGGGCCTTCTATTTTGTGTCCCAGCATGTCGCCACTTTGCAAGGAGAAGTGCTGCACGCAAAATACTCACAGGAACTCAGCAGGAGTCGCTGCCTCATGCAGAGTCAAGAGACTGGCTAACCGTGGGGTTCGATGAGGAGGGGTTTGCAGAACACTTTGCAGCAACCCACTCGTCCCTTTCTACAGGTGCAAAGGAGCAGACTGGTTCATGAGGAAATTTCAAGCCAGATTTTGAATGTCCAATATTCTTTAGACTGTGACATTTTCCAGATGTTTTGCTGTGGAAAGAAACACACAGGTGATCGCATATTAGGACGAGCACTGTGCAGAAAGACTTGCACAGAGCTACTTATTTGGGAGCCCTGATGACAGGCCCCAAAGAGGGCTGCCAGAGGAAACAACATGCGATTGCTTACATCCTACATGAGGCAGATGCTCGAACAGGAACTACAGAAAGAGACAGTAACTCTGAGAAGATGTGGTTGTCTGCCTCAACCACAAGAGATCAGCTGACTGGTGGCATCATGTATTGGTATGAGGCAAAGTCAGTCAACTCTCACCAAACAAAAATCTCAGCAGGAACAGACAGGCAGGAACCCTTAGATTGAAGAACAAGACACCATGTCCCATTAAGATGCCACATGGGCAGAATCTGCTGCATTGTATAATGGTGAGCTTGGCTCCTACCTCTCTGCATGGTAGGGATTCTCAGCTCCCAAGGAGTTCACAACTTGGAGGAGCTGTGCCATGTTGCCTCTGGCCATGGGTGTGGCTTTAGCACCACCATAATTTCCTGGCTCTTCTGTCCGTTGTCCCTGTCAAGCGTTTTGAAGTGGCATTGTTACTTATTTCTAAGTGCAGTTGCCACTGATGCTGAACAGTGATCCATTGTTCCTATTGTTGCTTCTGAACTCAGTGGTTCATAAAAACAATGCTTAAGATGCAACTCCAGCACAGGGAGCCTCAAAACTGCTGACTGTCAGAAGCTGGAAGAATCACTGTACTTGCCCTATTTCCTATGCTTCTCCATGAGCACCTTCTGCTGGCTGCTATCAGGAAAAAGTTGCTGAGATATGTTTGGTACCAGCACATATTGCTCCTCTTATGCTCTTCCTCTGACATTTCCCTGATCAACACTAATAGCTAAGGTTCAGTTATTTCTACTGACAATGCTGATGTCCTTCCTACTGTTGTTTAAAAACTGCTTTCAAAGTGTAACACTTTGATTTTTCATGTCAATGTCCTTTCCAGATTGTATTGCCTTGACTGAAGTAACCACACCATGAGAGTGAAGCAATCTTTGCTTAACAACAAAGAAAAGCCTGAAATAAATATTGGAACATATTGATATACTCTGGTTTGGACATGACTACCTAAAAAAAATAAATAAACATATCTCCCCCACAGAAAAAAGAAATTATCTGATCTGCATTCTGTCACCTGGTCCTCATGAGGATTTACAAATTCAACAATAACAAAGGGAATTTTTGAAGAAGGGGAAAATTAGTGAAGATAAGCTTCACCAGCATTTTCCGGTTTTTGATAAAATGTCAAATGGATGTTTATTTAAGCAATTTTTTTCCATTTTGAAATTCTTATTTCACCAGCTGTTTTTTCTTTCCCCAAGGGAAAATGACATAATGTTTCAAAAACATAAGAAAGTGGCATTATTTTCTACCGAATTCCTCATTTCATTAAGAAATTCTGAATCAAAGGGTTTCTGTGTTTTAAAAATAAAAATTAAAAAATCAGAAACTATATATTCAAGGAATAAGTAAACAAGCATTTTTTTCAACACCCTTTAATCATAAAAAGTAAGAGTATGATGTACTATATGTGGAATAGAATAAATAATGATCAGAACTGCACAGCAACTCTGAATTTTAAACATATGGCAGAAGAGTATGTGGATTCCAAAGCGAAACAAAACTTATTAAAATGGTCAGATAATTTTAAAGGCAGAGACTTAAGATGAGAGAAATCGATGCCCACAGGACACAAAGGTGCACACCAGACAGTGTGAGGGCTATGGGGAAAGCCTGTATGGTTTCCAAACAGAACTTTTCTTTAAGCTATTTAGTAAAACAATTGTTCAATATATGCTTGCCTTTTTCTTGAGTAAGAGTCACTCTCAAAGGAAACCAAGTTCAATAGTATTCAAAATATTTTTAAATTTATATATTTTGGACAGACAGAGGTATTAGTTAACTAAAGAATGAGTAACTCATCTACAAGGAACAACTAATGAAATTTGTTGTATCATTGGTTGCCACAATAAATTACAATATTTGAATATAGAGAATATTCAAATGCTTTGTCACAGTATTTTCAACAATGTAACTGTAAACTGCAAATGCCACACTAAATTGACTGAAAAAGAGAGATATCTATATTATTCCTGAACCAGAAAAGAAAGTTCATTTTAAAAAATATGTGAAACTAACGACAAAATAAATCTTAAATCTTAAAAAAAGAATTCATAACTATCCCACATCTATTTAAGATTTTTTTTAAACAATAAGCTTTGTAAGAAAGATACTTGCAAGCAGATATTACATTCAAGATTATATTACTGAAGTTGTCTCTACATCTTTAAACACTTGCAGAGGTTCGTTTCTGGCTAAGAATTCAAATCATACGTCATACCAGAGTCTTGGATAAACAATGATCAAAACAGACCAGAAGAGCAATCATGAAAGAACTCAACAACAGAGAGAAATGGTAACAATAAAATGCTGATTTGCCCCTGTGTGGCAGATTAAGGAACCTGTGCAGAGCGGATGTCACATTTTTTTAGCAATGCATGTACCCAAATTTGCTTTTGGCAAACATTGCTTAACTGCTGCTGTTTTTCATGAAGTCAATGAAGACTGAGTTAGATAATGAGCTGGCATGCACTTTTGAAATGTTTACTGTGTTCCTTAAAGTAAGGGGAACATGCTGGTTCTTAAACTAATTTGTTTTTTGTTGTTGGCTTCCCCTATCTCTCCCCTACTATTCTGTTCACCCTGTCTTTGGAATAAACAGAAAATGACTGAATCTTTTTATACTTTTTTATTTTAACAATTATACAACTGAAGAATCAGTACTTTCCAAATGGCAAACAACTGGGCCACGTCAAGAGCCATGTTAATCTCATGTGTTCACTCCATTGTTAACAATGAAGGAAGGGGGATGGGGAGGACAAAATAAAATCCCTCTATTCTGGCCTAGAAGCAGGACATGAACAAGGAGACATTCCACAAACAATGTAGTCTTTTTCTTCTGGCAGGGGGAGGTGAAGGGGAAGATGATGGTAGTAGGACTTCTGCGGAAGGGGAAGCTGCACCCATCTTACCAGTCAATACACCATTCAGAAAGCTTGCATGGTGGGAAGAATTTCCCACCCATTGTTAACTAGGAACTTGATTTGAAAATACAGTTTTTAATTAAAATTGGCACTTCCAAGCTTCATGCTGGCATCCACCATCTTGCTAAACACTGAGCTCATTTGTGGTTCCAGCAGTTTGCAAATGCAGTCTTAGAGGTGACAAACCATTTCCCATCCTGCCACCCTTATTCAGTGCTTAGTCCCCATCCTATCCGGAGTAAATGGGAAATTTACTCCAGTAAGACAAAGCAAGGACTGTAGGATGTGACCTCATTTGGCTAGAATCCACAGATCCCAGTCTTTATTACTTTTAAGGCATTATTAACGGACCAGAATTCTTCAGAAATGTTTGGAGGAAAACAGGGTCAGTTATTTTCAAGGCTTCTATATGCTTCACTTCACTCAGACATCCACAACCATCATTATGGATTAAAGATCCTACTGCTCAGCTTACATTTCATTCTCTTCCCACCTACACTTCCAGACAATAGAATTCAAAGACAGAAATTCTAAAATATTACCACCAACAACAAAAATCTTATCTGGGTAGATAAGATCTAGAATTTATCTGTTTCACATGGATGGACAAAATGGCTAATTTGTTTTGTTGATTTAATGAATATATTTGCATATGTAATGCATTCTGACTTGAGGGATCTCGGATGAAAAGCCTAGTTACAGCTCTGCTGAAAAAAATAGAGAAATATCTTCACAATATCTTCATTAAGAGATCACATCACAATATTTAGGACTTCTTTTTTAAATAGTCCTCTGGGGAGAAAAATAAAAAGAGAAGAAAAAAAGTCTATTTTTTCTAGCTATGCATATTCTGAGATGTTGAAGGACAAGCTGGGAGGGTGATCTTTCTGGTTTTTCAGTTTTATTTGGATTGATGTCTTTACAATGTCTAACATTGTTAGGTTCACTACAAAGGATTTCATTGCATCTTACAGTAGAAGAAAAATATTATGCAAATTGCATAAGGGACTTCACAAGACTATCCAGTTCATGTGAATACTAGCTAGCAAAGCAAGCTGTTGCTGGCTTTTGAAAAATCTGTCAACAATTAAGCTCATCAAAAGGAAATTCATAAGCCGATTTAGCAGAAATGTCTCACAAAGCCTAAGCACTGTAAGGTACATTCATGTATTCAGTTCAGTTAAATTTCTATTCATGAATTAAAGTAATTGCCAAAGATTCATATATTTGTACTAAAAGCTTGCCGAATGTACAAATCCAAATATAGAAAAAAACCTCAAGATTTCTAAATTACTGCAATTTGGAGTCATTTGCAGAATGATCTTCCAAAGGAATAAATCAGTGTTCCAAGCCTTCTCACATTATACTGAGAAATACCATCTTTCAAAAAGTAGTACAAAAAATGAAAGATATCTAACACCTACACTCAGTGTCCATTTACTTCTGAAAAAAAAAACCAAAACAAAAAAACCCCAAATACTACATTTGGAACATTCTATAGTCTTTATTTGAGCCAGAGGACAAGGTCTTAAGAGGGTTCTACAGAGTATGAGAGTTCTTCAGTACTGACACCAAAGCACGTAATCCAACAAAATAATATGTCTGCACTGCAAACTGTCTGTCCATGTCCCAAAATATAAGAGTCCTGTTAAAAAAATAGGAGTTCTTTTGTCTCGTGACTTGTCCAAACCATGCTTAGCAATCTAGAGAAGACTCTCCAGGAAATCACAGGCTTCATTATGGAAATTCTCTCTTCTCTGTATGTTAATTTGATTATTTTTATTCAGAATTTTGCATGTATACACCACTTGACCAGATCTGACTCATCACACTTGCTCTGTGTTTAAGACTTTATTCTAGCTTCTTCCAGTAATGAATTTATGTTGATTTTGTAAGATCCCGTTCACGACCTTAAAGCTAGTTCACAGGGTCAGACCTTTCATTTTTCTGTGTTCAGCTGTTACTTTCTGCCACTGCACTTTCATTATTCAACCTCCAGTCTTACAGGAATAGGACTTGGCTGATACTTACTTTTGCGAAACTCTTTGCTTTCTGATCTCAGGAATTTTGAAACTCTGTGCTTCAGAGTGTCTGATTAAATCTGGATTAAGACTCTGTCCTTAATCTAGAGTTCAACAAATGTTTCAGCCTTGGTCTGAGAAAATTTATAAGAACACTTGATACATCTTCATCGTATTGGAAGAAACAAGCGATTTCCACCCTATCCTGTAAAAATACTACACATTAACTGTACAATATGATTAATCACAATACTGTTCATCATTCCAAATCAGACTCAGTGATTTTTATAGACATCTGCTTTCTTTCACATTTACCACATACGTGGATGTAGGGTCAATATCACAGAGATTTGACTCACAAAAAAACATCACAAGCTGACCGCAAAATCAGTGAGGAATATGCAGTTCATCAGAAGCCATGAATAACATAAGATCCTTATGGACTTGGGCAAAATTATGGAATTTGTCAGGCCATCAGGCTGCTTGCACACTGCCTTGCTGGAGATGAGGTGGTGCTCAGCAAGCAAGCCATCTATCAGAGGGTAGCCACACAGCTTGGGGAGGCTGGTGGCCATAACTATCTTCTACTCATCCTAAATGAGGGAGCAAAAAAAGACTCTTTTTGTTTAGTAATAAATACAACAATAGAAGCTACAGGCTAAAGCACGGATCAGCATGACAAGGTTGGAAGAGGAGCTGGGCGGTACAGCCTGAGGGATCTTCCCCAGAGTCAAATGCAGAAGCAGGAATTGGACTTGCTTGTTGTAAGAACTACTTCTTTTCAGAAGAAAAAAACATGCAGGAACACAAGAAGACAGTCCAGAGATTGGTCCGCAGAGGCTTGTGAAGACAGCAGTTCGACATTCAAAGAAAAGCAGAAAGTTTTTTGGGCAAAGTGATGGCTGCTGGAGGACTTGGAACTGAATGAAGAAGGGTGTTCAAAGAAATTAAGACTAATGGAACATTATTTTAATTAAACAAGAATGTGAAAAGAACATATCTGACAGTTATCACATTCTCCTTCCTGCAGTAGCAACCTGTGAGGCTCATGCACAGCATGCCTCGTAGGGCCAATGGGGAATAATCGGGAGAGTAACACCCCATAGGTCTTTGCAAAGTTAATGTCAGTGGGGCAGAGATGCTTCCCTCACACACTTTCCTCTAAATGACTTCTGAGCACGTTCAGTACTGTGCTCTCCAAATAGTAGAGCTACATGACTGTACCTGCCATGGCTGAAAACACACAATGGAGAGGATATTTCAAACCTATGCAGAAGAAGGGAAAGCACACTCACTGCCATCTTGGCACTGGAGAAGGCCTCAGCCATCAAAAAAATGTGAGATTTAGACAGCTGCTTGCACTCAGGATTTGCCTGTGAGAGAACAAACCCCTGTCGAGGCTGAGGGCGCAGGGGCCACCCTGGCAACCAGAATAATATTGATCCCAGTTATGACCAGGGACACTACAACTACCTTGCCAGTCTCAACAGGGATATGGTCTGTTAGAGCCATCAGAATAGTCAGTGGAGCTGATGCTCCAGCCTCCACAGTACCAGTGGTTATCTTTCGCCATGAGAGAGGGCCTGGGCTGCAAAAGTGGAACACTGAAGACACAGGTGATTCATACCTGACTGTCCCTGCCACAAATGTCCTGCCGTGACACTTCTCCATACTGTATAAGAGAGTGGAGCCAGGCTTTTCTCAGTGCTGTTGATCAATAAGACAAGAGGCAACAGGCAGAAACTGGCACACAGCAAGTTCCCCCTTGAACATGAGGAAGAACTTCTTTACTGTGAGGGTGATGGAGCACTGGAGCAGGTTACCCAGAGAAGTTGTGGAGTCTCCTTCTCTGGAGATACTCAAAAGCTGTCTTGACACAATCCTGAGTAATGCTGGAGTAAGAAGGTTGGACAAGATGACCTCCAGCAGTCCTTTCCTTACCTATTCTGTGTTATACTTCTTGACCCAAAAATGTTCTCACAGCAGGAGGAGAACTTGGCACCAAGGATATGCTTCAATTGGATCTGCTCATCACAGTTCAAAGCTGAATTTGAAGTGGGAACTCCACCCTTGGAGTACTCTTCTCTTCAGAGAGTCAACATGGTTGTTATTGGCTCTGAGGCAACCAGTTGGTGCACAGCAGCAGAGAGTACCTGTCTACATCCTACTTTGGTGCATCATATCCCTCATGTCTCTCCATGGATCTAGCTGTTATTTTGTGCAGTTTGTGCTTGATGCAATCGAAAGACTTTCACTGACTTCACTAGGTTTAGATCAGATATTTGACGGAAATTCATAATGGAGAATGGTGGACAAAAAGCAGCAGGATTTAGCAAGTAGTTTTATGAGAGAATGCACAAGTGCTACCTGCTGCATACCAAAATGACCACCTGAGGTGCATAAAGCAGAAAACAAACTTCTAGCTCCAAACCTCTATTTTATCTCTGAATTTCTATATTTTAATCCAAGTGACAGAAAGCAAGCTTAAATTTCTTTTCTCTGGCTTTCCCTACTGACTTTTCTCTGAATTTCTCTACTATGCATCCCATGCTATGTTATCTCTCTCTGACCCCAGTCAGGGTAGAATGCTGGATACCTAATTGTTACCCTTGTGACGCTTTGGAGGCATAAGTTTCTTTCCAAAAAATCATGTTAATGTACTTATACAAGAACAACGTTCTACAATTTTTACAAAACACCTATTTGACATTTAAGCTGTGTGCAATTGTTGATAGCCTACTGACATATCTGAGACCAGATTTGTAGAAAACTGTCTCCTCCTGCAGATCTTCCAGAAGTATCCCATATTGAGTATATTAAAAAAAAAACTCTGAACATCTTCTGAAAGCAGAGCAGTTATGAAGGCAAGGAAAAACAGATTGGAGTAACTAAAGAACACAGAGAAGGCAAATAATTTGTGCTAAGGCAGTCAGGAAATCAGAAGCCTAGAAAGACCATGCAGAAAACTGACTGTATCCTGCCAGTGCTACTGAACAATACCCCACTGCATGGCTTTTTAAATAGTTTTTAAGATTTAGCTCTTTTTAAACATGTCATTGTGTTGTGGATACTAATTTCTTCAGATCCAAGTATAATTATTCTTCTAAGTATTTTGTCCATCTCTATTGTAAGCTCTTCTTAAGACAGCTACAAAATATTGCTAATATTTTTGAGTTAATAGTGTGTTTAGAAGGTCATGTCAGGTTATTGCTGGGAGGATTAAAAGATTTTCTTTCCTCCAGAGCTCTTTGTTGTAAGAAAGCAAGGAAATTTAAAACAGGATTTATTCCTTCGAACCAGGACAAACCAACAGAGTACCGTGGCAAGAGCATGAAGCAAGAGCACTCTGGGCCAGGAAATTTACAAAGAAAGCTTTCTTCAAACTCAAAAGTTAAGCTGAAATTTTAAAACTCTTAATGGTTCTACATTAAGGGCAGCAAAAGACAACTGATTTCACAGTCATTCCCACTTGCAAGTCCTCTTTCAAAAGATCCTGGTACAATAACTGGTAAGCTGGTGGCTGTCACTAACATGGGTACACATTCCTGGCACATATAAACTTCATTTGGTTCTCGTCAAGCCAAGCCCTGCTGGCTGCTCCCACTGCCACTAGCAGGAAGAAAGGGTAGTGATGAGCATCAGTTCAGTGGAAAAACAGGAAAGATTGGCAGGAAAGAAGAAAAGAAAAAGGAGAACTTGGGAAAGTTTGGTCTCAAATGTCAAAACAAATCCACTGGCAGATATAATGGATTTTCCCAACAGATGTTACTTAGAACTAAACAAGACTCTCAAGCCTTAGGATCATGTCTGTAGGAAGTTTTAAGTAGGTCTGCATCTTTATATAAGTGCATTCATTATATTAGTCAACTGCTAATATAGAGTAATGATGAGATTCAGGGTGAAAGGAAGGTCAGTTTAAGTGGATGTACCTTCCATGATGCTCATGGTCTGCTGGAACTGGGCCTATAAATGTGCTAACCATTTCCAAATGAATGTGTCATGCCATAATAGATATCCTGAAAAAGAACTGATGCAACAGCACCAGTATTTATATATTGTTTTTAAAAACTACATCAACAGGTGGCTTTCATCTACTACACAGTGTTGCTAGCTTAGCTACTGCAACATTTTGAACAGATGTTTTTAAACATCATCAATAGGATTACTCTAGAATTTTGTCAGCATAAATCAGCATACTGCAATGTCCTTTCTGGTGGGTAGTTAATATATCCTGCTTCCATCGGTTTATCTATATGATAGTTCATGGGAGGATGAATGAGTTGACTTCTATTTGAGATGACAGCTTGATGCAGCATTTCAAGACTTAACCTAACATGCCCTTACTTGAAGTCAGCCAGCAACCAGTCCCAGAAAACATGTTTGTTAGATGTGACTGAAAACAGTTTAGCACTTGCATTAAAGTAATAATTAAACATGAACAGTGTGCCTTGATGTTGTTTAAATGAATGACACATTCCATGCCCAGAGCAGTTTTCAAGCCAGTTCTGTGACAGACAAAACACAATAACTGATCCAAGGAAAAATTAATGAAAAGAGTACCAAGAGGTTAAGTAGCTATCGTTCTGACTGAACCATATATTATGGTGTCACTCGTATAATATACCTCGACAAAGAAGGTGGAGCTCAGTTGCATCCAGCATGCCTCCACTAAAACAGCTGGCACAACCCATCAGATGGGCTTGTTAGCAGCTTGAGTGCTGTTATATAAGCATGGGGACTGTAAACAAAAAAACCAAACCAAAACAAAACAAATAAACTAACAACAATAAAAAAAAGGAAATAATTGGAGAAAAAAATTCAAGGAAAAAAATATTTTTATGCGTCTACCTTTGTAAGTCTAGCCTGGACAGAAAACAGAAACTTCAGTTTTCCCTCAATTAGGTAAACTCTCTAATTTAAAAGAGCTTTTCACAGAGATTTGTTTATATCAGCTAGATATCTCCCAGAAACCCAGAACAAGTGATACTATTGACATCTCTACCAAAAAGTTTCTTTTCTCTCTCTAAATCCTAATGCTGAGCTGAGAACCCTAAGCCAAGTGACTCTACATACACACCACAAAAAAGCCACTGAGGAATAGGTGAGCTTTTGGAGAAATTAACTTTTATTTGGGTGCCTAAGAGGAACTGTGCCTTTTTCTGTATGAGCTGGAGGCAGCTGCAAAAACAGGCCACAAACAAACAGGTTAGGATTCCCAGTTAGACCAGAGTGCACTTCATATTGAGCAGTACTTAAAATGTGGAGGGGAAAAGGGAGTGCAGGGGGCAGGGGGCAGAGTGCAGTGGCCATGTCCTAATTCCCCTAATACCTAATTGTATGGGTCAAAGCAAAGGGAGACAGCAGAGACTCAGCAGGTGCAAACACTCAGAACAGACCCTACACTCCTCCACTGCCACAGAGCAGGGACACTGCCCTCTTCCACCTCCCCTGAGACACTTCAGAAAGGCAAACCCATCCTGCTGCAAGTAATTCCAGCACTCAGAAACACGAGTTTCTCAAAAGTGCAAGCTGTGAAGCCCTGGATACACAAAGAAACTGTGCCTGGATAGAAAGGACTATCAAAACAGACATTTTGACCCACTGGATCTCCAGATAAGCTTCTACCCAGCTCAGTTCCAGTTCCTGCAGCAGAGATCCATCTCATCTCAATTTGGGGGTCTGCACCTGAGACTCATGACAGGAAAATGGGTCTCTTCCAGGCACATTTCATTTGGCCTACTTGAGTCATTTTCCAGAGATGCTGTGTGCTCTAAAAGAGTGTCCATTTCTCCAGTTAGAGTTATAAGAGTCTAAAAAACTGGTCCAGAAGCAGAGACATAATTACCTAACTGAATCCCAGTCTTTGATGTCTTCCTTTACAAGTGACATTCCTGAGGTACCCACTTCCAGGTATAGTCAGAAAGGGCTTCCCTCGACTTCAAAGTACTTCCCAATTTAGCATCTGTCAAATGAGGCTCCTCATTATGCACAGAGGGATTTAATTGAGAAGATTGTACTAGAAGGGCTACCTTCAGCACTATAAAATATATTTCTTGTGCATCTAAGCTAAATTCAAAAGGGGACCAGGCCACATCTGCTTTGTACCTGGTCTGTGCAAGAGGACACTAACTCGAACGGACAAGAAGAGACAGCTCAGCCCCAGACAGCTGATGAGGTTACTGTGCCCAAGTGTCCCCCTCACCCCCCCTGCGCTGATATTTGAGCTGTTCATAAACCAGCTGCTGAACCACTGGAGTTGTTTAGCACTTCAGGGTGGGGTAAACAGCTAGAGGTGATAACCACATTAGCTGTCTCAAGCTGGCAGCAACACATAAATCAATCAGAGGCCTCTAGGCACACTGAAATGGGATACACAGACACCAGCAAACTAAGCAGGAACCTGCTTAAACTAGTCAGTAGGAAACACAAAGACAAGTGCAGTATAAGGTTGCACACACACATACACACAAACAGAGATACACACTTACAAACTAGTTTGGAGACTGTACTCTGTAACCCAAACATCAGGACATTCAATCTCAGCCTTGGTTTTCTGTTCTTCCTCTGGTGACAGACTTTTAACCTCCATAAGAATGTCAGTCACCAAGATGCCACAGCAAGTTCCCACTGTCCTGCCCACCATCCACACATATACCTTTTTATTTTCTTCCTTTTTAAAAAATACTATTCCACTTTCTAGATGTCTGTTAGTCTCAAGGGACAAAAGCCTACCTCTCCTTCCTCTGTAGTATATGTCCTAGAACAGATTTTCTAGAAATCATTCTTTTTTTTACCCTCTGGATACTGCATAAGGAAAATACGGCAGGAGGGCACCAAGTACAAAAACCCTAATACTGGATAGTGTTACAGCATTCTCCTGCGTAAAAGATCTTTTTATCCACCAAAAGAGGTGAAAAAATCTCAACATCACCTGACTGAAGGGTCATTCTAAGGAATGTTTGATTCAACACCACAAAACAGACCTTTTTCTGACGAAATTGTACATATTCTTTATGCACTTTTTTTTCTATAACCACAAGCAAGACAGAAAAGAAAAGGGGTGAGAACACATTTGTCTCAGTTTCAAGCTGTGGGCTGCAGACCCAGGGATTGATGTGGTCAGGATACAGGCAGGTGGTACAAACTCAGAAACAAGACTGATAGGTTCTGTAGGTATTTCACTAGCAGAAACCAGCCCAGAAAGAATTGCAATAGGAGGAGAGAAGGTAGGTGGGAAAGCAGTGAATGCCAGTGACACCTAGTGTCATCTTAAGTGTTAAAGAGGCATTCAGATAAAATTCATCACATTAATCTAGTCCATTAATTGTGGGGCTTTAGTTGCCTGCAAAACAAATTGTGCTATTCTGCCAGAAAGCTGCCTATGTATGGGAACAGATGGAGAATTTCAGTCATCACCTTATCTGCACTGATCATTTTTTTTCTTGGGATAAAAGCAGCATTCATAATGGGCAGGAAAGTAAAAATATTATGCCTGTTGATACATTCTCTTCATATAGTTTGTAGAGCACTTCCTCTCCTTTATGCTAAGCACTGGCAGATAATGTGATTTCCCTCTAGAACCACGTGCACTGTGTGTATGCATTGAGTCCAATATTTCCCTACAGATCCATTCTAAGTGAAAACACATAAAAGAGAAGTGTACTTAAAAATAGAGTCAAAATCATGTACAGTACTCAGCGTGCTTAAACAGTGCACGTAATACAGTTCAGTGTAATAACCACTCACTACTCAGGTTTCTAACATTAAGGAAGATACAGAATGGAATTATAATTCAGTCTGGAACTAATTCTGGAGTACAGCCAGTCTCACACAATCCATAAAAATTCCTGTGTCAAAATTATGTGTCCCATTGTCTTGATGCCTTCATCAAGGTTTCTGAGTTTCTCATTTGTCTGACATCCTCAACATTAACAAACTTACAGTGAACATGTGTTCTGCTCAGGAATCTACTCCTTTGTCATTTTTTCATCAGCATACGTAATAATGAGTGCTGTCCCTGTATAGCTAGTTCTCTTCAGTGCAAATTAAAGAGTCTCTTGAAAAGGTAGTGGAAATGGAAACACTATTGCAAAAATTCCCTTCACCTGCAACCACCCTACCAAGTTATATTCTTTACTTATAAGCCTTATTCATCAGTTATTGATGAACTGACTATAAAAAAGTAACAGTAATACTTGACCCTCTTGTAAATAATCCTAAATAACAGAGTTCCCAGTAATCATAAAGGTCTTCAGAAAATAAATTAGTATCCCCTTGTCATATACTTAAGCTTCCAGGTTTTCATTCAGATTTTCCATCTGAACAGAAATGAGATATTCAATTTCAATTGTTATTAAAGGAGGTTTTTTAAATTTATTTTTCCATTTCCTTTGGTTATTTGCATGGGAGAATCAGAATGACAGTATGTCAGCGTGTATGGAATACAGGTAGAATGCATAAGTGTCCTGCGTTTTCATAAAGTCTCTCCTAAACTTCCAAAAAGCCACTGAAAGAATGAGAAAAACTAATCCACATTATAACATAGTAAACCTTCTTAAGATTTTAAATAACCTCTGCACTCCTGGTGGGGCAGGTTCCTCCTTCCTTCAGCTATAAGCTCCAGCCAGCAGATGCTTGGTGCTCTTGACCAGAAAAACAGCAGTGTGCACCTCACAAGTGAGGAGTCTTGCAGAGGACGTGTGCAATGACATACCTGCCTCCCATGGTGTGTGTACCCCACAGTGGGGGACTGGATCCAGCAAGATAGGAATGCATGGTTAGAGACCTCCAGTTCTTACACACTGAATACATATGAGAGCTATGATTTTTGAAGCCAAATTCCTATTAAAAACAATAGAAATTTGGGTGTACAGATCCCTCAGTCTCTGTCCAGCCAAAGCAATTCCTCTCCACTCAGTCTCTAGCTGCTACCCATTGGTTAGCACTGCTGGTACAATTTTTTAGAAGGATTTGTTGCACAAAGAGAGAGAATTATTAAAAACAGAAAAAGAATGTGTAGAGCCTCTGTAGCCAGAATCATAGTTTAAAAATCTGTGGGCCGGATTTTCCTGAATGCTCAAAAGATCCAAAACAGTTATAAACCCATATGAACAATCTAAGCTTAAGTAAATGCCCATTTTTCATTTCCAGTGATTCAAAGGAGGTATGTTTACTACTGCACCTGGAACAGCACTCTTCCAGAAGAGACAAAAATAAAATTATGTTTTCATTAATATTTTTTTCCTTTTAAACACTTCTCTCCATTATTTATTGGTTCAGAGATTGTGATTCACTTTAGGATAACAGTATAAAATCAAAATATTTTCATCTTATTTTATGATTACTCTCTTTTACTATAAATAACTACAAAGCTATAAGGCCAACACTCTTTAGATTCCTCTTCTGCCTTTCCACTTCACTCTACAGCTGGATTGACTAAAAGACAAGAAGGATGTGAAGGTGAAATTCTTGCCTCTGTTCAAGGTGAATTTCACCCCAGGAGAGCCAGCAGCTTAGTGCATATTTGTGAGCAGATCCTGAACTGCTTGTACAACCATCTCTTCTATTAGTTTCTATTTAAGTAATGTGAGTTCAGTTAGATATTTGTGCATTTGCCAGGAATGAAAGGGGGGGGGAATAAAGCAGCCCTTTAAAAACTTTCTGAAAGCCGCTGGAGGACAAGTCAGCTGATGAGTATGTTTATTGCTCTTAAATAATTTGGGAAGCAAAGAGGGACCATTTCAGTGTTGGGAAACCTGTTACTGAATACACCAGACACTAGGTAAATTGCTATGTTTTCTTTTTATTTTTTTTTGTCTGCTTTGTTGATGACTATCACAGCAAGATCATTTTTTTCTGTTACAATTATTTCTGAGATGAACAGAGACATCCATTGTCAAACCAGTGCCCTAGGGTGTCAGCTGCCTGCCTGCCAGAAGCCCAAATCCGTGATATTACAGACATAGTGCCAAGCTCCAGCTTGTGATCCAGCCATTGCCCAATGCTGTTCATGAGCACTAATAAAACTGTCAGGTGTGACTCAGGCCAGACCAACCAGAAGTGGCTATTGGCTCTGAGGAAGGGCTGGGGAAACAGGAACACAGGTTATATTCTGGCCAACCTTCCTAATGGAGATGAAAAATACATCATCTCAGACCATTCTATTTTGTCCCATGTTTATAGTGCACAGGTTAAGGGAGAGACAGAAAATATGATATTTTTTGAAAGATTGTGACACAAGCTGCACAATATGCCCTCAGTGCTTTCATTAATAAACCAGCAGAAGAAACATATTCATAACACATTACTATAAGATTCTTGGATGAATACTATTATTGTTGCTTTGTTTTGAAAGGATTGACTGAACCCCAGCTAGAAGCAGAATGTTGGAATACTAAGGTACACTTTAAATTTGCACAGCATCCGGCTGTGAAGAATAGAAAGGCCTTCACAGGACAGGTTGAAAGGGTTGTCAATTAATCACTGGCTGTGAAATTGGTGGAATGAAATAAAAATACAAGTTCTTCACTTCTGCAGGAAAATCAAATTCACAATTACAAAGTAGAGAAAAGCAAGTTAGCTGCAGAACTGTAGAAAAATCTTTGATAAACCAGGTGCAAACTAAGTCAGGAGCATGATTCTCTTGAAAATATGGTGTTCCATGAGAGGTAACTAGTTTACACCTTTTGGCACTAGTGATGCCTCAAATCAAAAATACAGTCCAGTTTTGAACTATATGCTTAAAGGTTTATGCAGCTAATCTGAAGAGTCTAGAGAAGAGCAACCAAAAAACCCACACACACTGGGTTGGAATATACGATCTAGGAAGAAAAGCTGAAGGACTTGGGTTTGTTTAGTCTAGAAAAGAGACTGAGGAAAGACATAAGTCTTCAAATATGCAAGATGCTGTTATAAATATGACAGTGATCAACTGTTCTTCAGGTTCAGCAAGGTTAGAAGAATAGTTCCGCTTACCATGTGGTAAAAGAAGATTTGTTAGCTATTAGGACAAAATAACTAACAAAAACAGCCATACACTGGAACAGCTCACTGAGGTTGGTCATGGAATCCTCATCATAGGAGTCCATTATGGAAAAGTTAGACAAATCACTGTCAAAAATAGTCCTTGGCTCATCCACAAAACAGAGAGATGGACTGGTCGCCTGAGCTCCCTCCTATTCCTACACTTCTATGATTTACTAGGGAATATGCAGTTTCTTGCACAAGCCACTCTTTTTAGGGGTTTAGTAAGTCACACTGACTAATATATTGCATGCAAAATCCTCTATCCTGATGCCAAGTATTTCAAACTCTATTTAAAACTTTACCACTGTAAAAACTGTTATGTTCTAGCAGGAAAATCCAGGAAGTAGTACTCTGCAATATTATCGTACCAAGGAAGAAGCCAAGTAATTTCAAAAGATCTTTCAAAATCTCATGAGTGACCACAAGGCAAGGTCAGAAAAGGCCAATGACATTTCTGTCAGAAGGAAAGAAAATCCCAACACAGCTGGGGTTGTCACAGGCTTACAAAAACCAACACACAGCAGTGGCTGAAGGCTACACAGTGATTCAACACACTGCTACAGCAGGAAGTCTCTGGTGTCCAGCACATCTTGAGCAAAAAAACTAACATCTAACTAGCTGATATGTTTCAGAAGATTTCATCCTAAAGTTACCTGGGGATACTTATAACTGATAAACATGGTGAATTTATTAAGCATGTCAGACACTCAATAAGTGAATTCCCAAATATGTTACAGACATCCATACTACTGGCTCTGGCAGGAAATACCCTTGGAAGAAGTAAGTGTGGTGACTCCATTCCACTTTAACAGCGAATGAAAACAACAAGCCTAGCAAAGGCCTGCGTAGGCACAATAGCACACTCTTCAGTTCTAGAACAAAAATCAAGTAAAATTAAAATCTTCAACACTTGAGAGATGTTATCATCTCCACAAAAGATCCCCTGGAATACCTGTGATGATCTGACAAGGCATAATTCAGAAAAGTACTTAAGCTTCTGAAGCCTTCCTGCAAGGATAATTCATAAAAGCAATAGCAAAGGGCCTGAAGGAGCTCAGCTTTCTTGCTAAAATGTTTAAGGCAGGTTTCTGCAAAACATCTTTCTGGTTTAGAACATTTCTACATACAGATTCTGTTTTTCAGAGATCCCATTCCTGCATTCCTTGCAAACCCAAAAACACCCGCTGACATCATTAAGCAATGCGCTGGCATCAGAAATACAGGACTAAGCCAACAGAGGTTGTGGGTAGCCAAAACTGTGCTGGAAACAGTTCGTCCCGGTTCGATCAAACCAACCTTTGAAATCACAGCTGGTTCACCAGTTGTGAGTTTCTGAGGGTCCTCTCAGACCCCACTCACTGCCACTGCTGCCAGCTCTTTAAGAAGCTGATGCACCCATGCCCAGCACAGATGACTGCACTCCTCATCTCCTCAACCCTCACAAGCTAGGACCCAGGCATCCCTTTTTCTATGCTTAGGGAAGCAGTTATCCCTGCTTCCAGGCCCAGCCCCATTCCCTTGCTCCCTGGCCCCACTCCCCGTACCAATTCATATGCAACGGGCTACACATCCTGCTGGTGGAAAAGGGATAGGAGGGACTGTCTTGAAAAGATTTAAAATCTTATTAATAAATACAATATGAACTTCAAAGTCCTACGGGGGAGCACTATTTGTGTAACGGCAAGAAACAAAAACAAATGTATCTTGAATCCTGACACTACTAAAGGCAATAGAGAGAAACACCCAGGGAACCAGGATTTCAATCAACCACTGATTTGAGTACCCATTCTTGTAGTGGATGGAAGGAATCTGCTTGAGAGAAGCATAGAAAAGGAAACTCTGGATGGAAGGAAAACAGATCACAAAGGCAAAGGGCAACGACTGAGAAAAACCCAGAGTGAATTATAACAAAAGCAACTAAAACAAACTTGAACACATGGCAGTTAAAATGGGAAAAAAGCTTTGTTAGTATTAGCTAAATAGGCCTCCTGTAAAGAGTCAATGGGCCCTTAATTTTCTGTTATTTATACTCTGTTTAAAGAACCTTAATCACGCTTCTACAAACCACACATATGACCACCGTAAAACCCATTATATAAAAAGTGCAGGGAAGCTGCAGATTCAGGACTAACTCTGCCCTCAATCTGGCAAAATAATTTTGGCCATTAGTTTAGCCCTTGAAGTGCAAATTTCTTCTTCATATAATGAGAGTCAGTTGCTTCCATGTAGCTGTCAAAGTCTTGGGAAGGTCAAACACCTCTTTGGTCCTGAGCATATTACGAACTTCTACATTTCTGACAAAACCCAATTCTTGGATTTAACAGGTCTCATTCAGCTATTTACTGCTGAAGGTTGTGGATGTGTTGCAGACTCCTTGAACAAACCCCGAAGAAACTCAAACACAAAACTCTGCTTAGAGTTCATATTGGAGAATAACTCCAAAGCAAAAATTCTTGTCCTTTTCTATATTAGGAAAGAGCTGACAGATCAAGATTAGATTGTAAACTTGGTTTCCCTGTACCCTGCACAGCACTGCAGCAGTGTTTGGACTATAGCATACTCCTACCCACTGAAGCAGGAAGATAGAGCCATGATTATTATTTTCTTTACTTTTCAGGCAATGATATTATGCAGGGAGAAAAGAGAAGACAGGGCAATATCAGTATGATTAATATCTTTAAATAAGTCAGTTACAGGTCTGAGTACTCTTTCTGCATAACTGCCACTGAAATACAAGGACCATTTCTTGTTTTTCTAGACAGCATATCACTGGTATAAACCTTTCATCAGACTTCCTGTCAGTCTCCTCAGATATTGGATGATGTTCAGAGATTGAACCTTCTGGACTACAAATATCCATGAGAAGAAATCCCATTTTGTAGTTTTCCTCCTATTTGACTGCTCTGCAATTCCGTGTCTTCTGCTACTCAGTCTCCACTCTATCATCCAAAGAACACTAGTTTTCCTTCTTCAGTACAGTCAGTGTTCAGATATTCCAAAGAAAGAAGCCAAGAGCTCTAAACACTCTCCAAATTTCTCCATTGTACTGACACACAAAAAAAGTAACTTTTGACACCATGAGCACTTATCATTATGATGGGGAGAAAAAACCTGAAACTACATTTCTCAGGAAGCGTCACAAATTGATTTTGATGGTACAGAAGACTGTAATGAGCTAGCCACTATATTACTGTACTCATGTCATAATAATCATTATTACAAGTAGATCAATAATGAATCACCTGAAAACTAACTAAATGAAAAATCTCCACACCTCAAAAACCAAACCAAAATCAGAAGTATTATCATACTTCAGCAGCCTTGCTTTCTATGAATACATTTCATGCTTTATTTTCCATTTCCAGAATTATTTTTATTTCATTGTTATATTCACTTGCAACTGAAGAATGTGAAATAGTTCTTCAATCCTCTTTAAAGTCTACAATGAATTGTGCAGCCAGACCAGATTGTTTCAAGCTTTGGGGAAAAAAAAAAATCAAAATACAAGTATTTCATTCTTTTCAGTTTTACAGAATTTCCAGAAACATGTAAGTCACATATCAAAACTTTAAATCACAAAATCTCATTTTGGGATCTGGAAGTGTCTGCAGTTAATATTCACTGCAATTAGAACCCTTTAGCTTGAAGCGGAATCTGCATTCATTGTGGTTCAGCTAGAAAGCACTTTTACATACATTAAGGCAAAATGTTCATGAAGTATTTGACAGCCAGAGCAAAATATTTTTTTATTAAGCAATACATACAAAATTTCACAACCTTCTTTGACAGCAGATGGAATTCACCTTGCACATCCTTGACCAAATCTGCAGTAATTCGGTTGATATCAATGGAATGAAACTGCTGTCACACCACTTGGGGCAGTCCTACCTCTTTTGAAATTAGTTGCAAGACTCCCCCTGACTTCAGACCCCATACATGCAGCTCACAGGCACAGTGCTGAGCTTGGTTGGCCTACTAACCTTTGTGACTTTACACATGCTACCCTTCCCGTTCACAATCTCTGAGGAAAACCCTCTGCGCTGTTGAAGGTTCCTGGCCTAAGGTATCATTTTCTTTGTTTACTGTCTGGCTGCATAGATGTCTGGCACAGGTTTCAAAGTACAGTAGCTAAAAAATATGCTCTGTGCATAAGTGCATAAACCCTGTAGTGGATTGCATCACACATCCTGCATCTGAAACTAAAAACACTTAACTGCTTCTCTCTGCTATTCATGGTTTATGTGAAGCAGGTAACAAAATGCAGTCATGCCAGTTGCACACCTTAGTAGTTTAACATTGTTTGATAAAGTGGATTTATTCCAGAATATCAAGCAAATAAATTCATGAGATTTTTCTTGATGTGTGCAAGAAAAAACACCCCAAATACACTGAGATCAGCAGTGTTCACCTAATCCAGTATCCATCTGTGCCAACATTCATAGCACATACAAGAAATTCTATACTGTACAGTTACTGAATTACGTTTCCCCCAGTTTTGCAGAGCTTGCACAGTCTAATGCTCCAAATAAATTCAGAAGCACATTAAAAAGTACCGACTTAGTATCAACAAAACAAGTGCCTCAGATCAATAAGAAAACTGTTCTATAAGCTTCCAGGGAATTTCTTACTGTATTGAATGGAATGGATTGTATTGAACTTGCTGAAGTCAAGCATTTAAGCAATATTTGGTTTACGTAACCTAGTGATACAGAATCACAAACTGCAAAAATGAATGAAGGCAGAGATGGGAAAACACAGTGAGTTAGATTCCAGCCCACCTTTCACATACGCTTCTCTGTCTAGCTTCAGTGAAACATTATAATTACTCCTGCCACTACTTTCCTGATTTCAGCTGGGATGAAGTTAATTTTCTTCCTGGTAGCTGGTACAGGGCTGTGTGTTGGATTCAGTATGAGAATAATGTTGATAACACAAATATTTTTGTTGCTGCTGAGCTGGGCTCATCTGAAGCCAAGAACTTTTCAGTTTCCCATGCCCTGCCAGTGAGTAGCTGCACAAGAAGCTGTGAGGGAGCACAGCCTGGACAGCTGAAGCTAACTGGGCAAAGGGATATTCCATACCATAGAACACTATGCCAGTATACAAACCAGGGGAGTTGGCCAGGAGAAGCTCATTGCTGCTGCAGGAGGGGCTGGATGTTGGTCAGTGGGTGGTGAGCAACTGTATTGTGCATCACTTGTTTCTCTCAGATTTTACGGAATTACAGAATCAGAGAATATTCTGAGTTTGAAGGAACCCACGCAGATCATTTTATTGCACTCACTCTCTCTCCTTTTCATTATTATTATTATTATTAGATTTTACTTATTTTTTCAATTATTATAGTGTTCTTATCAAAACCCACAGGTTTTACCTTTTTCCAGTTTCCCCATCCCACCAGGGAGAGGGGGAAGTTAGCAAGCAGCTCCATGATATTTAGTTGCCAGCTGGGATTAAAGCACAACATCCACAAAAACTGCTTTGACCCTCTTTCATAGTTTATTGCTGATTTTGTACTCCAGTCTGCCATTGCTTACCTACCAGCCCTGGTACAGTAGCAGTATCGGACTCCCAGTGAACCCAAAGTTGTGATAGACCCTTGGGACTGGTGTCTCTTCTCAGGCCTTGAGTTTCTCATACATCATGGATCTTGTCAACTTAGACTCCAAACACTGAGAGGAGATTCTACCCTGTTTGTTCCAGGCAAAACAGGACAAACAGAAACAAGGTCCTGGGAGGAATAAGCAACTCCTCCTTTACTCTGGACAGTATGTGCTGCTCTAATGGGAAAAATCTGACCCAACAAAGCTGAAATCTGGCTTTTATCCACTCCTAGTGAAAATCCGGCTTTTATCTACTCCTAAGTGAAATCAAAACCACTATACAATCTAAATAGCTGAATAAATTCCTTCCAGGTCAGTTAATACCAACATCCTTGATCTTAAAGAATTACCTCATCACAGGTTATTATTACTGTGAAAGAAAGGCAAAAAACACAGAATCACAGAACAGTTGGTGTTGGGAGGGACGTCTCGAGATCATCCAGTCCAACCCCCCTGCTAGAGCAGGTTCACCTACAGGAGGTTGCACAGGACCATATCCAGGCAAATTTTGAATACCTCCAGAGAAGGAAACTCCACAACCTCTCTGAGCAGCCTTTTCCAGAGCTCTGTCACTCATACAGTAAAGAAGGTTTCCTCATATTCAGGTAGAACTTTCTGTGTTTTTTCTGTGCCATTTTTGAAGAGTGGAGTGACATTGGCTTTCCTCCAGTTCTCAAGCATGTCTCCTGTTCTCCATGGTCTTGGAGAGTGGTCCAATCTCAGGCACCTCTCCTATTCTCCATGACCATGGAGAGGAGCTTAGCAATAACATCTGCCAGCTTCCTCAGAACTCGTGAGTGCATCCTATAGGGGTCCATGGATTTGTGGGTGTCAAGTTTGCCCAAATGATCTCTAATCCAATCCCACTCAACCAAGGGAAAGTTTTCCTTTCTCCAGACTTTCTCTCTTTCCCAATCCAGAGTCTGGGATTCCTGAGGACTGGCCTCAGCAGTAAAGACTGAAGCAAAGAAGAAGTTCAGTAACTCCACCTTGACTGAATCCTTTGTCACCACAGCACCCACCCCATTCAGCAGTGGGCCCACATTTTCCCTAGTCTTCCTTTTGCTACTGATGTAGTTGAAGAAGCCCTTCTTGTTGTCCCTGGCATCCCTTGCCAGATTTGATTCCAAATGGACCTTTCCATAATCTCTGCTACTGTCTCTGAAGTCAGACAGAAACACGGTACATGATGGTGAGTGGACAAGCATGGATTTCTGCAGGTAGAAGGGTTAATCATGTTCAGTTTCCCATATTTCTTGGTCAGTTGATCCTAGAGAGGAGCAATAAGGCCTGCAGTCCAATTCTGGCTTCAAAGCATTGCCAGCTTGCCCTTGCTCTTTGGCAAGAAGCAGCAAAATTGTGTTAACAGTTCCTTTCAAGAATACATGTTAGTAAGTGCCAAATGACAGTTGTAATGACCCTCATGCATTTCTCCCCTTAGGGCTTTTTTGTTTAGAAGCCGGTTGCCGCCCAAGAAGAAAAAAATCATTCTTTGTCATGAACATTCCCATCACTCTGAGCTTCCTCCACTGATACCAGCACTATACCTAGTGAGAGGGAAGTCAGAAGCCTCCTCCCGCCTAACAAAGAGCTACTCCTACCTGGGATTATACACATGAAAGCATGCATTAAGGGCTTGAAGCAGAGCCTGCTAAAGCCCAAAGAGCCTTTGCATCAATTTTAACAGGCTCTTTGTCAGGTCTTGAGAGTCTATTTTTATAAAATCACTCACTTTTTTTCCTTGTTTATGTAAACAACCTTTTTTTTTCTGAAATCCATGCAGAAAAATTGTATTTGGTGTTGTATCAGGGCAATGGTTTAATCACAAAAGTTAAACTGAGAAGTGCCACTATCTGCAGCCAAAAGAAAGAGGCTAACTGCACCTGTGCACTTCTTCTCTGGCTCAGCACTGACCTTGGTTGACAGGAACATGTGCCTGAAAAATGCACTCAAGAGGAAACTCATCACAACATGAACAATCATAGTAGAATGATAAACACCCACACTGTACAGGAAAGCTGCCAAACCCTCACAGCAGCCAGGACTCCAACTGCATCTGGAAGGAAGTGTACCAAAAAGAATGCATGTGTGTATACACAAGTATGAACATATGTGTTTACATGCACTCTCTTGTTCCACTTTGTTCCTAGAGCACTGTGTTTTATTTTGCAGTAAAATGCATGTGTAAAAATATCTTTCTGCTCTTTTATGACAGAGACAACTAAGATTATCAGGTTGCCTATATGCAATCAAACAGAAGGTTATGATGTCTTGCAGTGATTTAATTCTACTGATCCATTCACATACATTTTCCTCCTTAACGAGATAACGTATGTGTTTAGCTTTGAGCAGCTTAAATTTTCTTTTAATAATTTATGATTACATGCTCCCACAAGATCATCAAAGCTGTGAGAAGGCCATAAAAACACAGTCGGTAAGAAATTAGTCTGTGTTTCCTCTTAACTAATGGAGGAAACAATGGCTTTTAAATATTGCATGGGTGATTTTCTTGCACATGTGGTCTTACGCAAGATTCCTGCTGTAAAAATCTAAGGTTGGCAGACATCTTCAAAGATGAACTGAAGAGCCATAACAGTCTTTTTGGGCTCAGATCTGTTCACCCACACAGGTACTTGCACAAGCAGAACACAATGCACTCATGCAGAAATCATTTAAACCGTGAAAGATCAGATACATTCAGTGTTCACACTGCCAGAATAAGCCTTTCTGCAAAAGTGTTTGAAATGCAGAAACAGGCTGGTGTGCCAACAAAGACTGAAAACAATTCTTGCTTTCTTCTGTCATCTTTCATCTAAAATATTTGCTATCTCCTGCCATATCTAGCTATCCATTAGACACAGAGTAATATGGCCAATAAAAGAGTTGAAGGTGCTCAGTTCTTCAGCATCAGAGGTGTATTTGTAACAACACAAGCAAGATGCAAGAAATCAATTTTTTTTCTGTACCTGCGTGTCAGTCACAGAAGATCCGTATCACTCTTGGAGGAAGGGGACTCAGAAAGAGTTGCATCTCTGGTGGAATGTACGGATATTTGGGGATTTAAGGATACGTGTGCTTGCAATCTGTTAGAATGTCTGATAAACTTCAATTTTGAAGGCCAAATATGACACCTTTTAGGTAGCTTTCACATTGCAAGCACCAACTCTGCTTGAGATGTGTGAAACCCTTGATGTGGCTAGAAAAAGCTGTGGATCAGCTCAAGCAGCAGATCTTGGAGGGTGCTAAGCCACTACAGTTCCTTCACAATCACTGGTAGAGCACATTCTTCCTGCTCTTGCCCACATGTGTGCATTGCAGCATTTAGTCATGTAAATATGAGAATAAACAGTGGTGAGGATGCATGGTTTTGTTTTTGTTTCAAAGACTGTCTGTGCCTGCAGACTTGCCAAAGCCAGATGCTGTAACTCTGCACAGTGCTATTCTGCAAGATGGGCCAGAATCTTCCAGCCGCTGGGTGTGGTGGGTGCGAGGTCGCCTCATTAGCTGTTTGAAGCTGCGTGGGTAGTTTCCATTGTGGTCTAGCAGCCCATGCAGGACACACCCAAAGAAGCTGGGTAAACTACATGCAGGAATGAGCCCACGCTAAATTCCATGCTTCCACAGCTGGATTGCTACCCATACTCCAGCAAGCTAGTTGAAAGTGGGGTAGATACATCTCCAGCCGGAGGAGATGGATGACACATTCAGACATGAAGCCCTTCTTTTGGCATCCTACAACACAGAACACCACGCTGATGCTGGAGAACAAGGTGTGAAATGGCTCACTTGAAATAAAGGTGAGTTTAGTGAGGAATCAGGAGGCAGATTTGCTCAATGGAGTGTCCCAAAGAGGGAAAACAGCAAGCTACCATGTTTTCAGCCACCTAAGCTGAAAGTCTTGAAAACCCGGACCTTAAAAGGAGTAACTTCCCACTAAGAGTAGAGAAAACGTGGAAATCCCAATATTTTCCAGAGTTTCTGTTTGCCTAACAGTAAATGCCAACTGCAAGCTGGAAGCCATGCAACAGACTTCCAGTCAGTCCACAGAGCAGTGCTGCCAAAGCACCACTGATAGTGTATGGCTCCACAACTGCTCTACAGCTGATAGTCAAAGTCACCTGTCAAATGCCATTTTAACTGAGAAGCTGCAGGAACCAGGGAGCACATTAATTCCAGAAATAAAGTGTTTGTTGAACATATAAAATGTTTCCAGAAACAAATTATCAAAAAATTTCTGGTTGGCAGAAAAATTTCTTTGTATTTCCCAGATCAATTTGGACCAAAATCCTTCCCACCAAAAAAAAAAGAAATAAACCAGTAAAAATTAAAGAAAACAAGATTTCCTATGAACCAGAATTCTGTTCCTTGGCCAATTTAAATCAGTAAAAAGTGGAAGGGAGAAAATGAGGAAGGAGTACTGTTAACCTGCAGAAATCTTCTTGAGACCTTTATATTGCCAGACTTGTTTTCCTCTGGTCAGAGATGCTGATACCAGAAGGAACAACAGCAATTTCTTATCTCAACCTTTATATGAGCTCAAATCAAACTACCAGGGCTTAACAAGTTGCCACATCTCAGCTGAGACAAGCAGTCTTTGTACATCCTCAGCCCTTAAGTAGCACAAGACAATGTGGTTTGACATAACCATTTTTGTTACAGGCTAAACCAAGTTCCATTACCTTAAATATGCCACAGCCCAAATGTATAAACTTACCACATTTCACCTATAGAGTCATAGAATATCTCAAGTTGGAGGGGTCTGACACCTCAGTAATCTGCAGCAACTTGAATATATATATATATCTGAAAAGAGGCAATAATTTACTTGCAGCATCATGACTTTGCTGTGATACTGCAGTGCTATTAGGAGCACGACATGAGACCAAGGCTCACAAGTCCCTTATTTAAGGTCCTTTTCCAAGCCATGCTATGACTCTGTGATTCCCTTACACAAAAAGCAGGAGCAATAGCTGTTACTCTACCAGCTACTAATTAAGTAACGTAATTAACTAATAACTAACTACTAGTTATCCAATTATTTTAGATCAAACTTATGCCTGAGTCTTACGAGAAATCTCTCCCAATCATAAAATGTGCCACAGATACCTATCTGAACACATCACTCCTTTTAATGTAAGGATGTGCTGCTATGCCTGGTTTACAGATTCAAAGGGGAACAATATTAACTAGCCTAAAAGTCATACAGGAAATCTGTAATGTAACAAATTCTTAAATCCAGCAGATTCCTACTTCCCTTTTACACACTGATACCTCCTCAATGATCTCTCCTTTGAGACTACAGTCTGTCTCTGTTTCCCAAGTTAATTATCAGGAGTGTTAGGGTTAGGTTATGATCATCAAAAGTAATAAGACTGCTCCTACTGCCAAATAGGAGCTTTGCAACTACTTTTAACAGGAACAGGCCCATCAACTTCAGAAATTTAAAGATACCACAATGCTTGCCTCATATTGCAATTAGAGCAGTAGATTAGTTAGTAATTAGAGGGAATATGTATATATGTATATATGTAATAATAGAAACATATATTTACAATATGAATACTGTTGTAACAACAGACTGAAGTTTTACTTCTGTAGTCATAGAATAACCTTCAGACCCGTGAAATGTCCTGCATCTGACTTCTGCCTTGTTTACTTTCTCAAGGTCTCCATTAATTTGTTTCATGGTCCATAAGATTGCAAGTCTGATACAGATTGCAAACTGCTACCATTTAAAATGAACAAATAGCCTACATCCATAGAAATTATGTCATAATTTTACCTTAAAATAGAGATGGGGGAAAAGGTACATATTTCAACATTGAGGTCAATACACAAGAGCACTAGCTAACCCTCCAACAGGACTGTCAAATGCAAGGATCAAATATCCCACGATTTGCTGTGATTAAGGACATGCTCACTTCCCAGCATTTGCTGCAGTTCTGGCAAGTCGTGAGACAGCGTACTTTAAATCTGTAACATGACTGATAGAAGTGTTGTTTTTAAAGGTTGAAAATGTTTTAGCACTAAATATTAAGTCACTCAGAGATTAGAATATGTATGGGATCAATTTTTCACCACATTTCATCTGACTTTTATACTGTGAAAAACAGTGGGGTTACTCTGGCATGAAACTGATGCAGTGGAATGGAGGCTCATACCTGTGGTCACTAACATGACCTAGTTGTACATACAAAGGGATATGGGGAAAAAATATGAAGAAAGAGTGTCAAAGCCCAAACATGTCCTAAAATTACTTTCCAGGATGACACTAAGTCAAATCAACATGTTTTTTTGATAAACACTTTGGTAGCATTTGTTGGAGATGGTCTATGAGTCTCACTTTTCACTCATCGTTGGGACTGCAGAATTTATGTCCATATCAATTACAGAAATTTATACCACCTTGCCACCAAACTGCTGTTGTGCCTGAAGTAGGACAAACTGTGTGACACACAGGCCACATACCATGCAAAGTTACAGACAAAAGCAGATTCCAGCAAAAAGTCTGACATCATTCTAGCTGTTAGGCTGTGCTGTCTCCATTTCAATTCTCTCTCAGACAGTCTCTTGCTGAATCCAAGACTATCTTTTAAGTTTTGCCCTTGGTTTACGTTCTCATACTAATTACACTCATTAAATGTCAGAGAAGATTCATGAAGGCCACGAGAAGGTAGGCCAAGCAGTAGAGAAGAAATTTCTGTGTAAGACAAAGCTATGAGACACAAATCATGTAGGATGGTAGTCTGGAGACAAATGGCTTGGCGAGCCAAAATGTAGGCCATAAAGTCATAGAGTCATAGAATCATTTGGGTTGGAAGGATCTTAAAGATCACAGCCTTCAGTGGGAAAATTGATTTAAATCAACCAAACATGAGAAGGTCTACACTGCTCTTTGCTCCTTCGGGTTTGTTTTTCTCAGTTTAGATCAGATCTGCCTTTGAGTTCTTTCTGCCAAACTCTTGGCAAGTTTAATTTTGAAAACTGACAACAAAAAGGAAGCTTTTAACTGTTTTGTATTAATCTACTTCAAACTCATTTTTATCTAAGTAGAGACAGGGTTTAATCAATTACAGGTTCTTTTTCTAAAGAAAGCCTCAGCTCAACTTAACCACAGTTTACACTGTGGCCTACATTACTAAATTCCAATGGCATTTAACTTTTCAAGGTCTTTCTTTAGAGTGGTAACACTAAGTTTTACATGATACAGAGACAAGGGTTTAGGAAATGCCAGATGGTTACTCCTGATAGGATTCAGTGATGGACTATGCCACCACTAATGGAAAACTGAAGAGCACACTTAGCCAGAACATTGTCAGGCACTAGGATTTCTCACTACTCATCACACACACACACACACACACAAAAAAAAACCCTCTTTCATGCTTACTGGGAAGCTCCTGGAAGAGCCCAATTTTGCATTCCCTGCAAACCCCCAAATTCCCTTGGATTTCACTAACAATTTTGAGTTGCACAAGCATAATTCCCTCTCCAACTAGTAATGTCTGCCAGAGCCACAAAAGGCATGACTATCCTACAACTGTTAGCCAGAAGATTTAGCTTTTTTGAGCTCAAATTGTCAAGCTATTCTCTAGCTCTGGTAATTCCAGGTTCAATTCCTGGTAATGATTAAGACAACAGTTACTTCATGGAGAACACAGAATCCATCTCCAAGTACTTCAAAAATTCTTAATATAGAAGAACACCTTTAGTTTTATTTTAGTAGGCATAAATGTATACCCATATACTCTCTCAGTATACGATTGGGTGGAAAAAAATCATTGAAAACTGTAAGAGGAGATGCAGATTAGTAATAAATGGTTATATAACACAAAATGGGACATAATATTAGGAATCATTAACTGCAATAAAAGCCAGATGTCACTGTGTCTATAACAACCCTGCAAAATTCTACTTGTCTGTTACCTCTAGGGTTTTTCTTTTACATATACACTTACATGTCTAAACTTTCAATTTCCATGGCAAAGACCAATCAAGCAGCTTCCACGTCTGATCTTATGAGGTTTGATAATAATTTTCTAAATTTTCCTAGCCTAAAATACATAACAACTGCAAGCAGCTGACTCAAAAAAAAAAATCACATAATATTATCTGTGTATGTATTTACAGCTTGTGTTTAGGAGGAAAAACACATTCAGTGAGAGAATGACATCTTATCAAGGATTTAAACAAAAACACACACACAAAAAAATTAGAGCAGAATTTAGGCTTACAAGCAGAAAGATACACAGCAATAATTGCATAACAACCTCCCTGATTTTCTGCATTGGCTCAGGGAAGCTCACTGTATGAGCACATACTCTTTGCTACACTGTAGCTTAATGCAGAAACTGCTTAAAATCCCAACTCTGGAAAAACTTCTGAAAGAGCTTAATTTGAAATTCTGCTGCAGTCAGTGGGACATGCTTATCCATATTTATATGCTTGGCAGCTCAGGACCCAAAAGATCTACAGCAGGTTCCTCTTTCCCCATGCACATTGAGGTCTTTTCAAATCCCTACAACCAGTTATGGAACTCCAGTTCTCAGCTGAATAAAATGCTTACAATAATCTGGAGTGCACAGTCTAGACAACCCTCATCCTGAGAGCATATTTGCTACCACAGGGCACCAAAAGTCTGCAAAACATTGTAAAGAAGTAGAGAATTTCCTTCCCTTTGGAAACAGTGAAGGCTACTCCGTGTGTTAACTTGGATTCTCTCTATCAATTGCTTTTTCCTGCTGCCACAAAATGTATTAAGGGTCTAAAATCATACTCCATTCCTATAGTGATCGACTTATACAGACAGTAAATTAATAATTCTCAGCATGTAAACTAGTTACAAGCCCTGTTGTCGGGAGCAGTAAAAGTCTACATGTTTTCATCTTCATCAAGCTGAAAATGATAACCAAAGCAATAGGATGACTTGACTTCTGTCTTCATAGAGAAGAAAGTGCAAGCTGTTGCAGAAAAAATAACATTTACTGATGATATACAAATTTTAAGACAGAAAAGTGTGAACAAACAAAAGCTGTTTCATCAAATTCTGTAACAGATACTCAAAGGAAATGCCAATATGCCTTACATTAATAGGATGCAGTTTCTGGCAGGTAGTTAACTCTTCCAAAATCATAGAATCAAAGAATGGTTTGGGTTGGAAAGAACCTTGAAGAATATCCCGTTCCAACCCCTGCAGTGGGCAGGGACCCCTTCCACTAGACCAGGGTACTCAGAGCCCCATCCAACCTGGCCTTGAACACTTCCTGGGATGGAATATCTACAGCTTCCTTGAGCAACCTGTACCAGTGTCTCACCAGTGCCTCATAGTGAAGCATTTCATCCTAATATCTAATTGAAACCTGCCCTCTGTCAGTTTAAAACCATTGCCCCTTGTCCTATCACTGCATGCCCTTGTAAAAAGTCCTTTTCCAGCTCTCTTGTAGCCACTTTAGGTACTGAAAGGGTGCTCTAAGGTCCCCGAGCCTTCTCTTTTCAAAGCATCAGTGATGCTGAAAATCATGAGACTGAATTAGCTCATTTCCCTGCATAGTACATTCTATTTGTTCTATCATGGGAAAATCCCCCTTTTTTTTTTAAGTCAACTTCAAAGTTTATTTTGGTGCAAGATTCCACTCAGTTACAGCAATGGGACCACCTGACCTAAGCTGTAGTGTGGTAACACATAGACATACTACCCTTCCTCCTGCAGCATCTTTTGCAATGTATGGTGTTCACACGCCAAACACTCTTTCACCAATAGACCCTTTATTGGGAAATCAAGTAAACTGGCCAACTCTGTGTACCAATTAAAGGTAAAACACTGATAAAAGCTGACTAGAGGAACAGAGAAGCAGGGGTTTGTAACAAGAGACAGGAAGCTTGATGGAGGGAAGAGCGGGGAAAAAAGATAAAAATGGTCTCTGAAAATTAGAACAATTTAATTTGTGTCTGTATACATCATGTATTTACATGTCACCATGATAATAATAGGATACATCAAGAAACAATATCCCTGTATCAGTGGAGACCCAAACAGCCTGACAGTTTTGTACAGGACTCTGTTGGGAAGACTTGTCCAGAACCTGCAGGTAATTTGTAACATGCTCCCTGGCAGAGCCAGGCACTCAGAAAATGAGATGACAGCTGGGTATGGTTTTATGGAGCCTAGCAAGGCCCACACAATGCAGTTGCGTGCCTACACCCCTATGCAGACCTATCTGCTAGAATTTTACTCAAGTTTACACAGGCCATCTGTGCAGCAGCCCAAGTGACAATGCCAATGCACCGCCGCCCACTGCACCAGTGACTGAGCAGCAACGGCGTCTCGCTCTTTTCAACCACCTCCTGCCACAGATCTCTCCATGATGAGCCCCTGATTTGGAAACAAATATCCATGCAAAAACATTTCTCATGGAAAGCAGAATTAAACAGGCTGGGCACCAATCTGAAAGGCAGTGAGGGTCTGAGAGGCAGATGCCCCAGCAGGAGCCGATCTAGTACTGGTTAGAGAGACTCTGCCTTGAGTACATTTTGAAATGCTTACATATTGCACAGTTCCTTAGCTACTCCACACTGTGCTTCTGTACACTGCACTATAAAATCTCCCAGTGCAGTAGGTGGGCTGGCTATTTTTAAAGTGCTTTGGATGAGTTTAGGCTGATTATTATGCCTCTTCAATTTTCCTGCTTTTTGCAAAAGAGTCTGAGTTTTGACTCAGAAATAAATACGTCTGGCAAAAAAAAAAAAAGTCAGGCTTTATATAAAATTTACACCAAACATAAACCTAAGTCTATGTACAAGACAAATCATTTTGATAAGTGGTTAATAAATTAATAAAGATACTATTCATCAACCCACTGGAGTTGAACATTATAGTGATTTATAATTCTCTGGAATGTTTTTTACTGGTGTATTTATAACTGCTTACACCACATGGTCCTCACATGGCTAACCAGCTTTGCAGGATCTGTTTGTTATTTAAGAAAAGCATATTAATGAAATCTTAACATAAAAGTGAGTGACCAGAAAATATAATGAAACATATTTTATAATCCATACGTGAACTAAAGTATTTACAAGATCATTCTTTCAGTAACTGTTAATATATGAAGCCAGCAGCAGTGATTCATACATATTAAATAAACAAGAAAGTAAATATTACAATGGAAAACTCTTCTACTGCTGTCAAAAGTGGAACCTAGTGAGCTGCAAAGCTCACTAGATGCTGCTGAATATTTTCATAGGTTAAAGAGTTTGAAGCTCAGCCTCAGGAAGTGTTTGAATAATAAAGTGTCTTGTTAATTCTTCCTGGCAGAGGTGAGAGAAGGATGTTGTATGCACTATCTCTGTCCTTTGTCATGTAGCTGGCAACACTGCTGCACTCTCCCAGGGGTCTGCCAGAGTAGCTAAGACCTCACCACTTCCTACTGCAGGCACTCGGTGTTCAGATTGTACTGACAGTTGCTGCAACAGAAGGGTTATGAACTCTTGCACTTCCACAACTCAATTTCAAATAGACTTTCAGTGCCAATAGTCTTGCACAAAAGCTTGTTTACAGATTAGGAAAATGAATAGAAAAATAATGCATTTGCTCCTATGTCAAAATTTAACTGGGCTGTTCATATTGGAGGACATTGGGTCCTACAATTCACATCCGAATATAGACTTAGACACATAGGAATAAGGCATTTTTAATACAAAGATAGTTTCTAGAAGAACACTGTTTGAGTTTTATTGACTAGTTAGAAAGACAAACTAAACAGCCAGCTTATCCTGGAAAGCATCAGATGCTTTTTCACAAATGACTGATCTGCTTAGTGAGACACAAGGCTGGACTCAGAACATCTATACTGCATGCACCCTCTGTGTCTTAACTTGGGGCTTGACTGAAGGGATTTATCACTGCTGTGTACACACTTGGATGATTTACTTCCTTCTTGTCTCTATTCTTTTGAGACCTAACCCTAGCTGTATTAACACTTCTCCCTAATTTCATCTAGATGACTCAACTTTGAACTGGAACAGAGCAGAGGAGACTTGCTTGCATAGCAACCCCCAATCTTTACCCATACGGCAACAATTAACAGCAACTTCTGCCACCGCCTCTTTGCACTGAATAGAGATCTCTGAGCAAACAGACCCTTGCTCACTAGCCCCAGGAACCCTGGGAGGCTGCAGAATCATCAGTAGAAAAACCCGCAGTCCAGAGTCTGACATGAACTGTGTGTGCTGATGGTAAGTTACATCACAAGCCCAACTGAAGTTTGAACAAAGTGCAGCTAAAGGCAACCCCTTAGTTCTGTTTCCAGATCAGATAATGAGTTGTTTGTGATTTTGAACACTTCTGTTTGTTTGATTTGCATCTCCTTTTGAGACCCTCTTTGTCTGACCTGCATGTACTCCCAAAAGATCTATCTGGACCAGGATATTTCTCACTGCAAGTGCTACATCAGCAATTTAGTGCATCAGAGAGCTTCTTATTAAATTCAAATTTGCCCTCGTACTTGGAGTCCTATGGCATGTACTTGAGAACATCACTGGCATAGGAAAACCAGTTTTTCTCCCAGTGGATCCAAGATGATGTTGCAGGGTGCTGTTTAAAGCATTCCGCTTGCAACGTGAATAGTTCAGCACTACTTCTCCTCTATACACACATCCTTAAGACCTGCAATCACTGCAAACCTTGCTGCTGATAAAGATGCAATGATTACCCATAGTCCTAGAACTATATGGGATCATGCCCGGTCAAACCCTGGTCTTTCCATAGTACAAATGCACACTGTGTATTTATACCATGCTTGGAGCATTTTTATATAGTTCTGTGTCATTTTGCAAAGTTTTAAAGTCCTCCAGGACCACAGATAATCTCTGGAGAAATGAAAAAAAAAGCAGGAGTGGGAGGTAGAAAAGTAAAAAATTACTAACAGTAGTCTGTGAACTTCATGAACCTATTACAGAAACTCCAGATGCAAAATGCAGAATGGAGATAAATTCCAGCAGCCATTACTCACCCTGCTTTTGCAACATGAGTAAGTCATGAGCGGAATAGGATACTGCTCTGCATGAGACATCCATGGTTCAATATAACCTGGACCACACTGCATGAGGGATTTTCTCTCCCAAAAGCAAAGAAGAAAATTAAGTAAAAAAGAAAGTAGAAAAAGATGACAATGTTAAAGTTCTCAGTCAACACATTATCAGAAGGACAAAATATGAGTTGCAGTTCAGAGTAGATACACATAGCTTGTTGTTGTCAGGCATTTGCCATGGGGCAGATGATTTTGCTGGACATTAAGTACCTTCACTTTTTTTTAGGGGGTACAAGAGGTATCAGACATTTTTTATCATCTTTAAAATTATTGGAATTTCTTTCCAACTCTTTTCTAGTTTCAGCTTAGTTTTGTCCAAGATTTAAAGTGTAGCCTACCCAATATATGGGCTAGGCAGGCTTTAGAAATGGAAAAGAAACAAATTAGGAAATTGTCTCTTGCTTTTTCATTCTCTCCTTACTTTCTCAATCTTTCACTGTTGTAAACAGATTCCAAGTTGCAACCCCACTGAGAAATGCAGGGCATGTTATATAAGGGGTAGTTTGATCAAATGACAAACTCTGAACACTGCTGTCTGCACAGTCTCCTCCTGTCCCATCCCACCACCAGCCACTCCATTGCAAACCCCACATTTCCTATCTTCCTTCTATGCTCTCCAAGCACCCTCTCCTTTCCCTTTTCCTCTTTCAACTTGCTTCTTTTCTCCTGTATACACAAGGACTTACCTCTGCACTATCATACTCAGTCTCTCAATTAAAAAAGTGACCTTTTGTATAAAAAATACAAACTTAAGTAACTGCAAGTATTGACAAAGAAGGAGGTTGGACTTAGAGAACAGTGCACCAAGAAAGCAAAAATGTCTACACTGGGCTAATGTAATCTCTCTGTGGTGGCCAGAAGTGAATAATGACAAAAAAAAAATAAAGAAGTGAAAATGTGTAGGAGACTAACCTGTTAAATTCTTAAAATTTCCTTCAATCAGTGGTTTGGGGATTTCCCATGTGGCAGCTGGCATCCAGACTACCATACTGGCTTATCCATACATAAATTTCCTCCAATAATTTTTCATTGCCCTCTCATTTTGCATTTGTGAGAAACAGTAATTAGTGACTCTTGTTACGGAACTAATACGCAATGCTTCCTCTAGCACCCTGGATGACTGCTGATGTACCACATCCAATTCTTGCAGTCATAAAGTTTGTTTCACATCCAATCAGCAGTCACGAGCTGGTATTTTCTTCCACAATAAAACCAAAACAACTATCATTATATTACATCTGTTTTTTGGCTTCAAGCAAATGTTTAAGGGCAGCTCTGGAACCATCCACATTTCTCAAAATACCTCTTCCAGTTCATTACTCTGTAGTGCCAATTGTCATGTAGTGCAAATTAACTCATATGTTTTTGGATGTAAGCCTAACAGTGAATGCCAGCCACTGATTTTCCACAGCCCAGACTAGACACATTCACAAATGGTTGTAATACTTACATGTTTTGTTAAATTACAAGTCTTAAAAGAAGGTTAATGTTACCTTAAGAATATCAGATGAACAAGGTAACCACTGTAGTAGTTTCAGTCTACTTTTCAAGAGTTACTGGACAACATATCGATATGCAGAACAGAGCTTTTATGTTACTCAGGAAACACAATTTTCAAGAAATTTCAACAAATCTGAATAAAAGCCCTCAGGGTTTTTTCAGGTTTTGTTTGTTGGCAGTTTCTCCAGAATTTGTGTCGTTTCTGCAGCTGCATATCATAGGGTTTTCGGAACGGGTTGATTCAGACACACCCAAGTATTCTTGTAAGTCTCTGTTATTTACAAGCACTCTGTTAAAATGGGCAGTTATGATTTGGCTATACTCATTGTTTTGTTTTTATTGTCTTCACATACTTTCACATATCTCTGTCTTGATACTGCTGGGCTTCCTAGCAACAAGAGTTACTGGACAACTTGCTCCTTCAAAGAATTCATGGTCCCAACCCAAAGAGTCCCATTGACCAAAGTGAATTTTGATTCAGGTTAAACACACAGAAGACCATCAATAGCAACAGCAATATCTAAACGTGAATTAGAGGGATAATATGGTCTGTCTCTATCCTTGTAATTTTCTGCAACAATGCTTCCTTCATAGTGGCTGAAATTCTGACTTCACTAACATCGCTGACTAACCCTCTATAGAAGATTTCACAGATAAGGTTTCACTGGCACATGCACCTTACAAGTTAAATCACTTATGCTGTTATTTCTTATTTGAGAACCAGCTGCCAAGACAATTATCAGAATGTTTACTCCTTAAAAATAACTATCAAAAGAAAGATATGAGAGCTCAAGAATTCTGAAGATATAAACCCAAAAGCTTAAGCGGTCATTTTCCGATTTTTCTTATATCTGATGCAATTTTCTTAATGGTTGTGGCATAGTTCTAAATTACTAACAGGCCATTTGTCTTTTTCATTTATTTTCTTTCCTTCTTTTTCCTTTAAATTTGCAGCTGCAAATCAATACCAATTACCCAGGAGAAAACTTCTATTTTGTAAAGTGAACATTGTGCTTTTGGGACCTCTCTGAAAACTTTTAACAGTGTTACACCCTTAGGCCTTTCTGTCCTGCAATCCCTAGCTTGAAAGCTTGCATTCTCACTGGCTGTGCCTTTTTAAGTATGCTTTTGTAAAACTGCAATGAAGTGAAAAATGTTCATGAAGAACTTTGGTTTGTTATTTTAAATAGCAAAGGTAGCTCTCCTGCCTCAATCCTGGCACCTTATAGATTTTTATTTTTAAAAATTTTGGCCAAAAATAGCAATAAAATCGACCAAATACCAGTTACAGACAACAAACTGATTACATTATTACTAGATAACATCACCTCTTTGGAATTAGGCTGCTAGCTGAGGTCTTATTATAGTAATGAATTCACACTGCCACGGTTAGCAATGTCAGCATTTCAATTATAATAGTCTCTTCCTCCTCCTCCTTTCATTTCTCAGAGGACTGAAATTTAGACTTAAAAATGAACTTAAGGTTGAAGCACTGACAACATAATCCATGTCCCTAAATCCATGGCTTATTTCTGACAAGTAGATTTAGAGTATTTTTAAGTACAGGCCCAGTCAAGCCTTCATCCTATATCCAAAACTTGAGCCTGTATGCAGAGAATGTAGCACTAATTACCATTAACTTCATGGCCTGAGTTTCTTAGTAAATGAGCTTTTAATAATATCTTCATTTTAGAGAGCCACCACTTTTAAAACTGTGCATCCAGCCAACAGTATGGACTGAAAGATGTGTATTGCCACAGCTTCACATCAAAATTCTGTTCCAGAATAGGGATGTCATGCACTAAGCATGTTTCTCAAAAGCACTGCTGGTGTTAAGCTATACGCAGTGTAAAGGACCTTAAAAGGCTCCACCTGGGAGCTCTGAGCAGAAGTGGGAGACCTGTTGCAGGCTCGCCTGTGAAGGCATCTGCCATACGTTCTGGCTGGGACATGCCAGGAGGACTCCATGGAAACCGCAGGCAGCTAAAACCCTGCAGCCTGTCTCCCGAGCAGGGCAGAGCATAACGATGATGACACCGACGCTGCCCCGCACTTGGGACTCCGAGTCCCTGTCCTGGTCTGCGCCCCTTGTCCCCTCCCAGCCCCGCCGTTCAGCGGGCTCCGGGCTGTTGTTTGCCTTTGTCCGGGTGCAGGCGGGCCGCTCTTCCCGCGGGCACAGGCCGGGCACAGCTCCGGGGGCAGCGCGGGGCACAGCGCCGGGGCTGCGCTCGGGGCCACAGCCGGGGGTCGGCCCGGCCCGGCCCTCCCGCACCAGCCCTGACCCCGGGTCAAGGGGCGCGAGGCACGGCCACCCCCTCCCGGG
>VYXB01007425.1:49593-120642 GCA_013397135.1 Pachyramphus minor | reverse complement strand
GGAGGGGGCATGTGGGGGGCCAGAGTCCCTGGGCGCCAGGCAGGGGGCAGATCGCTCCCGACAGCAGGGATGCTCGTCGGTGTGAACGGCAAATCCCACCCGGGCCCTGCCCTGTTAAAAAAATAAAACAACAGCGTCCTGTGCCCTGCGGTGCGAAGATCTGACTCCTCTTGGGCGAAAGGTGCCTCGCTGCCCAAGACCCCTATCTCCCTGTTCCTGGGCTCGGGGAGCGACAGGAAATCGGGGCAGCTGCCGGCAGCTGCTGGCGATGTCTCGAAAGCCGCGGACAGGGTCACGGCCTCTGCCGCGCTCCCACCGCCGTGTCCCCGAGGTGGCGTAACCCGGGGAGGGGGGTGCTCATGGGCTCATCGCCAGCCTCTTCCTTTACTCCCACCTGTGATCTTTACTTTTTCTTTACTTCTTTGCTGCCCGCCCTTCTCATCCCCTATAGCTGGAGCAAGCGAGTCCCTAAGGACGAGGCAGGTTGCCCACGCGAATGCACGGCAAGTTTGAACGGCGGGAGGACATCCTCTGCCCCTGACCCGAGCGTTTCCAGCACCGCTCTTCTCCCGGAGCTTTCGACGAGCCCTAGATACCGGGCTGGCATCCGCCAGGGGCTGCACTGCGCCCTCATTCCGCGCCCTGCGGAGCGGAGGCGGTGGAGAGAGGGCACCGCGCTCCCCCCGAGGAGCCGCACTGGGAGGCGGGATGCTCCTGAGAAGGGCTCGACTTCAGGGAGAGGAGACCCGGGGAAAGGGCTTTTAAGGAAATTCTCCGTCGGGGATGTAAGGGCGGGAAGAGGATGGAAGGAATAGAGCCCCTCTTTGCCCCGGTAAGGAGAGCCCTATCCGCACACGCGGATCAGATCTTCGCGGTGCAGCAGGTGCCTCTGAACCCCTTCGTTTCTTCCCTGCTCCGTCCCTGGGAGCAGCGCCTGAGGGAGCCCACAAATACCACCTTAATAGCCGTAATAATTAAAAACAACAACAACAACAAAAACCCCCTTCTGCCTGGCCTTAATGATCCTTTACACACATTCCCCACCCGCTCCCTCCCCCGTCCCCCCAGTGAAGGGCAATGATTATTCGCACTCCTCTGCTTGCCGAGAGCGGAGCCTGATGAAAGGACTTTATCCTCGAGTGACTCCATCGCTTGCTCCTCCTCCTCTCCCCAGCCCGCCGGCCGCCTCGCTTCGCTCTCAGCCCTAATTGGGCTCTTGCTAATATGATTAAAGCCCAGTTAAATGTTTCTTGATAAATCTTGTCAAGAGAGGATCCCCCCCCCGTCCCCTCCCCTCTCTGTCGGTTGTCAGAAGCCCGGTTATAGACAGGACATGCCCGGCTCCTGCTGTTCATACTCTGGTGGGAAGTTGGCATTTCACAATTGTTCCTTTAACAGGGTTGTTTTGGAGCCGCTCCTGGGGATTGTCTTCAGGCCGGGCTTGCTGATAAGAACCGCCCTTGGCTTTTATGTAACACGTTAGGATTTGGTCCTGGTCCCAAAATCTCACTGTTTCTTTAGTCTTTTATTTCATACCGACACCACCCCCCCCTCCTTCTGCTCTTGGTAGCCTGTTCCCGGAAAGGCTCTTGCTCGATGCGACTCGGCCAGGAGCGATCGCCCCTGTAAAAGCCGCGCAAGTCTCCGCGGAGCTGCGCGGGGGCCGCAGGTGCGCACCGAGGGCTGGCCCCGCACTGACGGCCGCCTCCCCCGCACCCCGTTCCCGGGAAAAGTCCCGCTTCCTCGGCTCCTCTCTCCGCGCTGGGAGCCCCCGTTGCCGCCCGTCATTGTGTGAGGCGCCCCGGACCCCCAGCACAAGTTTTGCCGCAGCGCTCACGGCTCCGGGCGCGCTCTCTGCCCTTCACCCGCGTCTGTTTTCTTGTGGTTTCACTGCAACTGGACTCGGGGTTAGACCCCATCCCGTCCCTGTTATCACTTGGGGACTCTGGTTGAATTCGTAGGAATTAGGAACCAGCAGTCGGTCGTGGAGGGGGAGGGTGGTCCCCCGGGCTTCGGGCATCTTTGCGACCGGCCACGGTCTTGGCGGCGCTGCCTGAGCTGGCTCGCCCCGCCGTTTTGGAGGGCTCGTTTGGTGGGGCTGTTGGCTTGCTCCCACTTTGGTTTTCAGTTTTCTTTGGGGGCGCAGAGGTTCGGCAGGGGCTTTTCGGGGGCTTTTGGTGGCTGTTGCTTCAGCCTTAATGGCCTTGGTGGCTGCGGGGGGTGTAGTTGTTGGGGGGGAGAGGGGGGATGGGAACTGGCTGTTTGGCCCTCTGTCGAAGCCACGGTCTGGAAGCATTTCGGTCCGGGGCTGGAGGTGGTATTTCCCGGTGGCACACCTGGCCCTGGCTCCAGCCCGCGCCCCTCCGCAGCGGCCCGTGCCCCGCGTGCGGGCGGAGAGCTGCTGCCACACCACATTTCCACGGGGGGCACGCACTGCCTTCACCCATGGGAAGCAGGGACATAGGTCGCCGAGGGACACGGAACGACTGCTCTGGCGAAGAGTCCCCCAATCCCTCCCGCTCGCCACCGTTTCAGCCGCTTCAACCCCTTCGCTCCCGAGGCTCGCTCGGGGACAGGCGGCAGCGCGCTGCCCGTCCGCCCTCGGGGCCGCCGGCGCGGGGACTTGCTGGCCTGCGGGAGGCAGCGGAGGAGGAAGGTCAAAACCAAACAAACGAAAAAATCACCCCCAGCCCTGCGCAGCGCAGCTCCAGCAAAGGCGCTCGTTCCCTGGGCAGGGAGAAACCCGAGCCAAGGGGCAAAACGGAGATCCGCCTCCCCACCGAGCCCTGCTGCCTCTTCCCGGCGGCGAGTGCCCGAGGACGCGGGGCTGAACCCCGGCGGGGCGAGGGGGCGCGGGCAGAGCTCCGGAGGGGCCGACAGGAAGGGGGCAGAGCCCTGCAGGAAGGGCGAGGGGCGCGGAGCTGCGCCCCCCCGGGGGCGGGCAGGGAGCGCGGTGCTGAACCCTGGCCGGGACCCGCGTCCCGTGGGGAGTTCTCCGCGCTGGTTCGTCCCAGCAGAGCGTCGGCCCTCCCCGGGCGAGGTTTCAACCGCGGTTTGAGGATGGTTCTCTCGCCCTACTCGTTCCTTCCTCCCTCCCCTGTGTGTTCCCGCACCGGGGTGGGTCTGGGTTTTTGCGAGACCACAAGAGCTGCGGCCCCTTTGGCCCGGGGCTGTTGATTTACCCGAGAAGAGTCCCAAATAAGCAGCTGTTTGTGCTCTAGCTGGAACTCTGGAGGCTTTCTAAGAATGGCGCTTTTCTTACTCGAGGTTGTTGGGGTTTTTTAAATTTAATTTTATTTTTATTGGTACAACGAACCAGCCTACAGCATTGCTGGCGTCTTTCCACCAGGTGTCTGGGGCTCAGAGAAAAATTCAAATGAATCTGAAAATTATGAGACAGTTTCCCTCCCCTTCTCCCAAATAAAATAATTAGGAGAGAAAGAATTGGTACAAACTGTCCAGGAAGGGACTCAAGATGGAAACAGAAAAGCACCTTCACCCCACCAGAGTGGTGAGGTCCCAGAAGGGCCTTCCGCAGGCAGGAAGGAATCAAAGCAGCTGGAAGATGGAACTTGACTGTTTGAGGACCAGCTTCAGAGATGTGGTTACCACCCACAGCAAGGGACTTGACCTCATGATCCAAAACATCCCTTCTAATCCTCTCCCTAAAACATAATAACTTGCCTTTCTATACCAAAAAAAAAAAAAAAATCAAGTACATTGCACACATTGAACTATTCTGCTTCACAGTGCTCATGTAGGTATAAGTCCTTACTCCCATTCTACAGAATGGTTGACTGGGTTGCTCCAGAGGTCGCACTTGTAGCTGGGGGCACTTGCTCGGTCCTGATACCCAGAGCTCACATCACCACCCAGCACTGCTCTACTCACTGAGGTCCCCCATGAAACTATGCAGTTATGAACTGAGAGAAGGCTATCTGCAAATACAAGGGGTGCTCTGTGAGATCCAGGAAATACCAATTCTGGATTTTGTTTTAAACCTAAATATATGGTATGAGGAAACAGACCTGCAACTGGGGGGTTTAGGTTTTAAACGCTCAGTGTTTGACTATTATAATTGTTTAACTAAGCTCCACTTAGTTATGATGAGTAGCCCTTGTTACTTTTAGATGAACCTTTCTGAACTTACTGAAAGATTTCCTACTCACCTGACTTACAAAAGCAATCGTTTCCTTTCTGAATAAATAGAGAGGACTGAGTGATGCTCATGCTTTAGATATAGACAGCAAAACCTAGACTCAAATCTACTTGCTTTTCTTATGCAAATCTCCTCACAGGATTAGAATGGAAAGTAAACAGCAGTTCAACCTTAAGATCTTTTTCTTTTTAGAGGCAGACTGTTATATAAATGTGAAACAGAAACTGTTTTCATTTGAAGATCAAATAGAAGTTATCTAGTGAAGCTGACAAACAGGGCAGAATAATCTGTTTGCATTTTTGGGAAATGGATAGCTCTGGTTTTGTTTCAAGGCAAGTAACTTTTAAATAATATTTAACGAAATAATTGACCTTGATGTTTAAACTACAACTTCCTTCACGTCATTAAGCTCACTGTTTTTGAAAAAAAAAGTTTAGTATCTGAACTCTGGCGTTCATTCTGCTAATCTCATAATAACATTTGTTTCTTGTGGAATTTTGTTTGATGAACTCATTGGTGAAAGAGAGAAAGAGTTCAGAACAACATGAGCTTTACAGCTCATTTATATTTTTTTTCCCTGAAAAACAGCAAAAACACTCATATGCAGAACGACTTTTCAGGAATGATTTTTCAGATGGATGGATCAAGAAGAAGCTTCCTACAGCTGAACCATAAGCCTTGAGACAAACTGTGTTCTTTTAAGGTGTATTCTGACTTTTAAAAAGCATTGCAGTCCTAGACTACAAAAAATGAATTTGTAGAATTTTTTCCTCAGGATAATTAGACTGTGAGTCTGTTTTTGAAATGTGAGAGAAATGGAACTAACTCCATAAAGTGTGTCTATCACATAAAGCTTTTAGGACAGCCTGATTCACATTATATCCTGCTCTTTGTTCAACTGACAGATTTCCAACAGCAGAAAGAGGCACATATCTGGGGACTGCTATTATCTAAGCTAAATATGTACATTTTGGATCAGTTCTATTTTATTTGAATACTCACAATTTCTGTTTGGGGATCTTAAGCATGAAAGGGCTGCAGAGATGTGCATTTTATTAACTATTCATCATTCTTTGTACATGCACAAAGGTGCATAAACATACACATTTACTAGTCTCTCTGCTCTGCAGGAGTTTAGAAAATTACATGCAAAATTATTTCAAATAAAAGCAAACAAGTAACCAAAAAACATACACATTATCATACAAGAAAACAGGTAAACAAACAAGGTGGGGAGAAATAAAAGCAATAAATGAACAGAGTTTAACTTAATTTTTATTTGTCTGTAAATGAAAAATATCATGGCAGCAGTGGATTTTTTTTTTTTTTAAGATCCTTGAATTACAAAACACTGGTATCTACCAAAACACCGTTGTGTACCCTGCACATTGTGTCCTCACACATAGATGAAAGCTCTTCCTTTATCCCGCTGGCACACATTTTTTCTCTCCAGTGAGTTCCTATTTTCAATATCAGGACGTATGAGAAATCAGGTTGCTTTACTCCCAACAAAGGACACATAGTTAACATTTCACTGATAAACAACATTTGAATTCCCTCCACAAGGTACAAACAGTCAGCTCAACAATGTTTAAAGGCCCAGGATCTAGAGAGCATGGTGGTGTTACACAACTGGAGATGTGACGTTATCTGGCAATCTGAGCAGAGTCACACTGGTCAAGGGACAATACAAATTCTGTGTCAGGCATTGCATTGATGCAGATTGTCTCAACTCCACACAAGTGTCATGCAGTGCAAACAAGAATAAATTGTCAGAATCATATCCTGTCTCATCATTATCCTCTATCTCTTCCTCCTCTATGGCAGAACTGGCATTAGACATCCCTCAGAGCATTCTGTTGCAGTCCCCATCCAGCTCCTCAGCCCCACATACAGGGTGCCAACTGACTACCTGGTAACAATCTGTGTCTGACATGGGGGAGCACCCACATCAGAGCGACAATGTGTGGTTGCAGGAGATACAGCTATGGGGCTGTTTATGTTGCCCCCTTAATACCCACACTGTGACTCAACATGAGCAAGTGAAGGCAGGAGGCACCCCCACCCTGTGGGGCTATTGTGCAATTCCCCTGCCTACAAAGGTTGCCTCTGTGCCTACCAAGCTATAGTTTTACTGCTTAAGCAGCTACTGCTCTTCAGTTTTACACAGAGGGAGAACAGGGCATCTGGGGATGGCAGTCCTCAACCTGAGATACTACAGATGCTACAACAGAGCAGCAGTTGTTGTTCAGATATAGTTACTTGCAGAAGCTGCCAGCTCTACTTTTTTTTTTTTTGGTTTGGTTTGGTTTGGTTGGGTTCAGTTTTTTAGATTGTGAACTACAAGGAAAACAGAGCAGTTACTCTGGCCAGTGAATTGGGTGCTGTGCCTTCTATAAGACACATGAGACCTATCACCAGTGTGTTTTGGGGTATGCAGCTGACACCCAAGCTGATACATCTTTTCCCAACAACCAAACACAGCTTGCAACATACTGGCAGTGACAGGAGATGGCATTTCTGTCACACTGGACATACATGCTCATACCATGTCCTGTTGCTCTGATGGTGATTTGAGAGGAAGCCACCTGGCATATTGCCTCAGCCCAGGGTGTTAAGCAGGGAGCTGTGCAAAATCAGGCTTCTCTGTGAGAATGAATACACTGCTCTTCCTTATTCTCCTGAGGACAATTTACTTTGAGATTGTGCTTGACCTTGGGAAATTCTCTCACCCCAGTTCTTGTATCTACTGCCCTAACACTTGCTTAGGGAACCAGCAACAGTGCCTTGGTCCTAAATTTCATCAGTCTCTGGTTGTCTTGCTTTAGAATCTTCTGTCCTAAAAAACTCTTCTTATCAGGCATGGCTATTTTTTATGTCCTCTGCTGAACTAGTATAGAGCATTTCTGCCAACTGCAAAACAGTCACTGAATATTTTCCCCTGTACATCTATGCCAAATTCAGTGATTCTTATGGAGATCATGTCAGTCAACTTGTAAAAAGTTTCAGGGTCTATAGGTAACATGAGCTTAAAAATATATGCCTGGATACATTTCCTTACCTTTTTCTCCAAACATACTGAGTCTGTCAGAGAACTTTAGGGAAGTTGTAACCATAATGAAGGCACTAATGGTGTGGATACACATAGGATTAAGACTGCTAGCCACTGCAGCGTGTCACTGCTGCCTGCACCTTACTAAAGCACAGAAGTCTTGTGACTGGCGTGTCCTCCACTTCACTGGGTTACATGACACATGCCAGAAAATGTGTCAACCCACTCCCCATCTCTTCAGCATTATTAGCCCAGGGAGGGAAACACAGCCAAAGAACATGCACACAACTTTGACAGGTTCTGCCTAATCCACCCACATAATGACATTTCTTATGCTAAGTGCCAGCGCGGTGTAGGGAGGCCACTGCCTGTGCCAGCTGCTGGCAAGTCAAAGTTAGTTTCATGGTTATGTTTAAGAGATAGCCTGATGTTAGGTTAAGAAGTCTTTGTCTCCTGTGGTGCAGCGCTCAGAGAATGACATCAAAAGCCTTCCTAATTCACCCCCCAGGTCATCTGATTATAGGCATGGCACAGAGCCATGCTGCCCCAGGAGACTGTGAGTCACAACGACATCCATGACTATCCTCTTATTCCATGGAAGGAAGTAATGTGCCTTGAGCATGAAACAACCAGGAGTAGATTACATCCTTCCTCGTGTCAGCTTAGCCCTGCTGGCTGTTTTGGCAGGCACCAGGGAGGCAAGAGCAGCCTCTCATTTCCCAGCCTTGCTCCTTCCCACCCCTACCTCAGGGAAGCTGTTCCTCCGCATGCTGGGACATGCCATGTGGGCAAACCACACAAGAGGGTTTTGCTCAGCCAAGCAAGGAAGATGATGCTCTAGCACTCTTCTCCAATGTGGTGCAGTTACATCACATGGTGAAACATTCATCTCTCCTCCAACAGGCCAGGCGTATCTGATCATGAGGTCTCTGTGTTCTCCATTCCTTGCCATTTGTCCTTGTAATTAGTCTATCTGTTTCTGATTTACTTATTTTCAGGCAGGCTTCTGCGCCCTTGCTCCCTGGCTTGGGCACATGGGGCAAACCACAGACTTGCCCTTAAACTACACAGAAAAATAAAATCAGAAACAGACTAACCACAAGAATCAATAGCAAAGGGCAGAAAGCACACAATTGGATACTGGAGCTTCCTTCAGAGATCCATCTGCCTCTAAATGTGATGTAACTAAGCTCACATACCACATCTGCAAAGGGGGGTAACAGATTCCTCTTCATAACCTGACTGGCAGGGTAAAACTATGCTGGCTCAGAGAAGCCAAGGCATGTTTAAAAATCATTTCTAAGGAAGAAAAAGAAGACCGTTTTGTGCTCACAGAGCTAAAGCAATCCCTTTCAAGTCTGACGTGATTCCTGTTAGTGTTATTGTTGCTTCCTAGAATTTAGGCTTGAGTTTGGCAGAAGTCAAGAAGCCAAGGCATACACAGAACCATTTGTGAGAATCAGTGTGCCTGTGTGCACGGGCCAATCCTTTCCTGAATAAACACCAGCCACTGGGCTGCTGGGTAAAGTGGCGATATAAGATGGCAGTCAGACTTGTAGGCTCATACCCATGAGGAAAGGCTATTTAGGGATATAAGTTACCTTCTTTCTTACAAATAAACACAACCAGATAATAAACCACATCTCTCAGTGCCATTAAAATATGTTATATTTAACATATATATAACATATATGTTATATATGTTATATATATGTTATATTCCATAACTGTTCCTTTTTTGTCTCCCAAAAGTAGCATCATTGCCTGGGAGGGAGTATCAAGTCATTAATCAAAAATAGATGAGCAGTACAGGAAATGAAGGACAAGCAGATGAGTATAAATATCTTCCTGCATATCCAGAATACAGGAGCTGTCTGAAAACGTTGTGATTAGAATCAATACACTCAATCCAGTCACACAGACAGTGTGCACAGATGTCATTCTTCTTCTGAACATCTCATTTGATACCCTGTGATTCTGAAGCCCTTCACCAGGTGAACGATGAGAAGTTGTTGTTCATGTGATAGATCAGACAGTAGAGAAACCCTCCAGACAGAAACCCTCTGCTTGTTTCTTACTAGGAAGAATAAATCTTTCCTTCTTTTGGAATCCACAGAAATACAGATGCAAAAGCAGGACATGGATAAATGAGAGAAGATAAGGTATTGCTCCTGCAAGCAGAACATCCTGTCTTCAAAATGGGTGAGTCCTTCCAAACTTTCCAGATATGTCATTGCCCTTCAAATAGTTCATAGATCTGCCTCCCTCTCCTTCCCGGATACTTTCCAACATTCTAAACCATAATAGAAGCAAACAGAAAATAGAAGTTTGTTTTAAAAAAAAGATGAGACAAATAAAAGGAAAAACCAAAACAAAAACAACAAAAAATATCCACAAAAAAACCAAAAACAAAATAAAAGGGGGAAACAAAAACAAACAAACAAACAAACAAAACTGAGGATGCCCTAAATTTCAGAGTTAATCTCCTGGACACTATCACAGAATTTTGCATATCTCCATGAAGATGTGGCTGGTTCTGGTTGATCATTAGCAGAACTTAGGGCAGCTGTATAAACAGCAGATTTCTACACCTACTGATCTTCATTCATTTCCTCCAGTGAGGTTTTTAATTTGGCTGGCAGCTAGCCTATCTGGGCAGCTGATAAGAGAAGAAAAAAAAAATCACTCTCCAGTCCTTGCATCGCCACTGCCTTTCCTCTGGTTCTCATCACAGAAGTGTACAAAGAATTAAAGGGCTCTTAATACATTTGTAGCCAAATATTTACCCTAAGTGAGGTAGATTATATTTGCTTATTGTACCCATTGCCATGCTGGCATGCGTTCAAGACTGTGTAATTCCTTGGAGTGCTATTGAATAGTTTTTTAAAAAAAGAACTTTGTTTACAACAAACTGTTTGCCAATGAGTGCACATTCGGTGTTGTCCAGGGTATAGTACCTCCTGAGCTCACACGCCTGGCGTTTGGGCACTTGGCGTTCTCTCACTTCACAAACAGAGCACTGGGGACAGTCCTGGAATGCAGCCAGCTTACCTTAGTCTGTTGCAGGGTTATTAAAAGTATTTTGAAATTGTCTCAGGCACTTCATGGAGAGAAAACATAATGAAACAATGTTCAGAGGAAACATTCTTTAAGGAAATAAAACTTCATCCTAATCGGCTTGCTTTTTTTGAGACCATACTTATTTTGAAAACATTTTTAATGGAGACAAATTAAAATATTATTTACATTAAATTATATTTAAATTGTTGTTTTCCATAAAGTGAAAACATTTAAGTGGTTCCTTGTTTCATTTAATCCTGTTTTGAACTTTATATAGCATTCATACATTTAACATTTCTCCTACTAAATTAAATATTTTAATGTCATTATAAATTTTGTCTTTCTGGTGTGAGAATGATTTGAAACTTATGGAACACTTCCACCATGCCAAATATAGTTTCTTTGAATTTTCAATCCCTGAAAAATTCAGCACCTTCACTTTTTTCCCAAGTGCTGGAATTTCCCATAGAATGGAAATTCTGTTTAGTGACCAAATCTGCTAAAATGTCTTTCTCTATCAAAAAAAAAAAAAAAAAAAAAAAAGGGGGGGGGGGGGAGGGAGGGTGTCACAAATACACAACTGTAAACTTGTCAGAATGTATTTCTTATTGTTGGCTCATATGTTGCCCTCTTTTGGTAGCTTTTGTATTGTACTACACATAAAATATTTAACTGCTGTAGCACTTCAACATCCAAAGGGGACTGTACTGAATGGTAGAACTAAGTAAGTGTATGAGGAGAGCAATAGGTTGTGAGTTAGGCACTTAAATAGCTTATGGAGACATCCTGTCAGGAGAAGAAAAGCACTAGGGAATGAATGAGCAGTACAATATAAAACTGGGCTATAATGGTTAATGAGAAAGAAGAAAAAGGAGAAGGATCTGTAGATACTCACTCACGTGAATAATTTAACCCAATATCCTGACTTCTGTCTTGTGATGACAAACACGATTTTCAAGTATTTGTTCGATCAAGATTTGTAAAGAGAAACTCCACCCTAATCCTCACTCACTTGGTCTTTTCCTGTTACTTATTTTGTAATCTATGCAGGGGTCTTATTAAATTCTTATGGTTGTTGAATAGTCAATCCCAGGAAAGTGCCCGCCAATTTCCAAAACTAAATTCCCAGTGAAGTTAATACTTTTTTCACTAATAAATTTCTGAATGATAAAATTAAATATTACATGTTCTTTTATGCAGTGATTTGTTAATACTAGCTATAAAATCATGTGATATAGACTGCATTATAAGCCTAGAATAATTGTTTAAACAAACACTAAGGCATTAATTTTTTCCAGAAGACAGTTTTTTCCCAACTATTTCTGAGTAAAATTTACAAAAAGAAACCACCTCGGTCTGTGGCAATGATGAGGAGTTTAAGGATATGGGTATTCACCTCTACTGACTTTGAAAAAGAATTGAGTACTAACTCCCCCAAATGCCATTCTTAGAGAACAAACTGCTTGCTACTTCATATAATTCTCAGTTAAAAGCACAATAAATGGTTACACAGAAGAGATATTCCCAGAGTATCTGTGCTCCCAGTTCAGCATTTCACAGCCCTATTCTTTAAAGATTAATTTTCCTTGGTTTGAAAATCAGCATCAGGAATTCAGCCTCACAGGAACCCTTTTATGAGCAGTCACAAAAGTGATTTCAGAGCTCAGAAGGAAACCATTCCTCCCATCTTGAATTGTGAAGCTTTTGTGGCAACCATATATGATCAGGAAATCTTGGGACAGGGAAGAACTCCCAGCCTTCCTAAGTAAAGACATAAATTCTCCGGTGCTTTGCTCAAACCTATCCTAAACCCCCCAGCAATATGAGCTCTCCTTGAAAGACCATGTGACAGCTTTCCCATTTTCACCTTAAAAAAAATACACTCAAAAGGTATGATTTCACTGCCTTCCTCTCTCTCATTTATATGACGTTGGCTGGTTTAGGATTTTGCAGACCTTTGTTCCATGCCTAAGAATGTAGCAACCCAGCCTTAAGGAAATAAATGACTGTCTGAAGATTTCAATGCAGCCAATATGCACCTTTCAGTGGCCAAGGGCTCACAGATATAACTTTTTGTCACGTTTCCTCACAGGTCTAACCAAACCCCTTCTGCTCCAGGCTAATGAAGTGCTTTAACATGTGCACTGTTTAACTTGATATGTAGTTCCTTTGTTAAAGCCACCTAGCAGGGCAGTAAAGGGAGTTGTAAATCTGCAGCACAGCTCATACAACCAAAGTTAAGTTTATGCTTAATGAGATGTTTGGTTTGAGCCTAACTCTCTCCCTGAAGTGTTTTTTCCAGCCTTTGAATAGCCAGGATTTCTTCCAGCTCCTTCCAGTCAGTTAGTGGCTGTCAATGTTGAACAAGGAGTTGAATGTAATTGCACGGACTTTTACATGGGCCCTATCATTGCCCTGCGTTGTGACACGTCTGTATGTGCACTGACTTTATTATTATACAAATTAATAACTCTCTCCCATTTTGTCTCCTCTCCCCCGTATCTTGAAACTCTATCAGCAATAGTGATGGCCATTGCTTGCTTTCTTTTGCTTTCTCTTTTTCTTTCTTTCTTTCTTTCTTTCTTTCTTTCTTTCTTTCTTTCTTTCTTTCTTTCTTTCTTTCTTTCTTTCTTTCTTTCTTTCTTTCTTTCTTTCTTTCTTTCTTTCTTTCTTTCTTTCTTTCTCTTTCCTTTCTTTCTTTCTTCCTTTCTTTCTTTCTTTCTTTCTTTCTTTCTTTCTTTCTTTCTTTCTTTCTTTCTTTCTTTCTTTCTTTCTTTCTTTCTTTCTTTCTCTTTCCTTTCTTTCTTTCTTCCTTCCTTCCTTCGAATTGTTTGGGTGAATTTGTGCTCAGCTTTCTAATAGCTCCAGGTCCTTTGATATCATTTGCCTGCTGTCTTCTGTTTGCGTTCCTTCCTAGTTTAGTATCATCAGCACATTTCACTATTGTGCTGTTTACCTCTACTTTGAGATTACCATAGAGATATTAATTAGAACAATGTCTGTCAAAACTCCCTGCCATGACCCACAATACATTTCTACAAGCTACAACAATTGATCGTTGCTCTTTGTTTACATACTTTCTCCCATTTCAGTCTACACAGCAGTGTTCCCCGCCAAAACAATTGAAGTTCTTTCTCTCAACATGAATACCTGAAACAGTGTCAAGTGACATACTCAGTGCTCCGTATATGCACTCACCCACATTCCCAGCCAGTCTGTGCATCTCTCAGCTCACTCACTGAGCATACTACCTTGTTTGATGAGTGCCAACTTGGAGCATCCTGACCATAGTCCATAGCCTTGGCCCCCAATTCTGTAATATGCAGAATTCATAATGTTTCATATTAACATGAAAGGTACTTGTAATATGTTTTATCTTTTACAAGACCATACCACTTGCTGCTCCTGATACTATTTGCCTCAGTGTTTCCTTGGGATTAGTTGGATGACTTAGCTGTATGAAATAAAGAGAATTTGGCCTAAAATATTTAAAACATTGACCTTTATTTATGACTTTTGAGGTCAGAAAGGACCATTAACTATCCTGTCTAACCTATTCTGTGTCATAGACATTACCCCATTTCCCATATACTGAGCCCAATAATTTCTGCTTGGTTGACACGTGTTTTCCAGAAAAGGGATTCAGTTTTGATATGTGCACCATCACTTTCTTAGGCAGTTTGTTTCAGCAGTTCATCACACTTACTGCTACAGATCCAAGCCTCAATGCTTGCTTAAATTTATTTGGCTTACATTTCCAACCACTGATTCTTGTAATACATTAATCTGATGCAAGACTTTTTTGTTGTTGTTGTTGTTGTGAAGGTAATTATACACTGTAATCCAGTCATCTCATTTTGGTAAGGGAAACAAAATATATTTTCCAATCTACAGGCAGTTCTTATGCCTTTTCTCCCACCCTTTCTCAGATTTCTAGCACCCATTGCGCTGCAACACATCACAGCAATATAGTCAACTTGTATGTCCCTGCTAACTTATTCAAAGAGGACATTATTCCTCCTTCACACCATCAGACTAAGTCCTGTGTCCAATTGCTTTCCCACAATGATACCAAAGACTTTTCAAGCACTGCCCTCGGGATATGATTTCTATTTCATCAATACAGACATTGCATGATTTAAAATTCATCTTGTCTGCAGAGGTCCTTCTCACCAAACTTGGGCTGCTCCATCTTCACAACTTATTTATCGTTCCACCAATTTTAATTTCCTCCCTAATTTACTAAGCATCGTTTTACTAGGGTTGTACTTGTCTCTCAGCCATTAAGGACAATTCTGTGGCTTGCCAAGCGTAACACCCATTTCTGCAAACTGACTCCAGAGCTTTCATTTAGAGCTGACAGCTGCTTTTTGACATCTATCAGTTAGTCAGTTCTTAATCCACTCGGCAGTCACTCAATAACTATTGTACAGCACTCATTTTTCCCAAGTGCCTAAACAGAGAAGGCAAACAAGTGTATTTGGATGCCGAAAAAATGGACTTAGAATTTGAATCCTGGAAAGTGTTAAAAAGCCTAATCCCTACTGGAGCCTAAATGCTTAGAAGCACACAGACTTACGTGACTGGTTGTAGGTCCACAGTTATGAAACCTTATGCTTTGTATATTTTTCTGTTGATATTAATTTCTCTTATCTGTGAAAGACAAAACTTAGACTGTTGGATGGACCACACGTTGTCTTTTGTAGTCACACATACATAGATTTCTTTTTGTTTCTCTACATCTCCACAGGTAACTATTATTTTTAAAAAATAATTGGTGATGTCACTGTAAATCTGTTAGATAATACTTGTCATATTATTGGGTGTGGATCATGCAGCTTTAGTGACTTTCATCCATACATTCAAATATCCTAAGTATTCTCTCATCTGTTCCTATCAATAGGATTTATTTATTTGTGTCACAGTGTTTCTTTCTTGTTAATTGCTTCAAGTTATTTTATGTAATTAAAGACAGATGGTAAAGCAAAGTTCAGTATCTCATCCATTTATTAATCGGTGGCTTATGCAGCTCTATAAATGTAGCAGGGATGTTATGATTTTGGTGTTTTGTGTGCTGTGCTTTAAATTAAATACTGGGACCAATTCCTAGTTATGCTGAAGTCAGTGACAAAAGCTGCCATTGACCAGGATCTCACAGTGGGAGACCATGGATGAGGAAAGCTGTGAGCCAGCTCAGTGTGGTGTTTATACTTTACAGAGGCACACAGCTCACCCACTTCTACACCCAGGTCTTACCCTCGACCTTTGCATCAACAGCTTCCACAGCTTGTTGGTGGGAAGTGAGCAGCCGGATCAGGGCACTGATGAAGAGGTTTATGGAAACCCATCACTGGTTTCAGCATTGTTTGGGCTTATGCTATTTTGGGGGAATTTTTTTTTCCATGTGCAAGGGAGCAAAACATCTGTTTTCATTAAGGACATCTTGTTCTTCAGATTAGAGGAAATCACCAGAAAAGGAATAACAAACAAAAGTCTCCAGAGGAGAGAGAAGCCTGCCACGTGCTCCCTTGGGCAGCCATCTTGAAATGATCCAGAGTGTTGCCTGCAGCCTGTGCGCAGCCAAGTCAGCCTGGCTCCCTCCCTCCCGCAGAGTCCATGCACCACTCACTCCACACCCAACCTGTTCATGAGCTTGTTTTGCCCTGGCTGCTTTTCACCTCCAGAGCGATCCATGGAGTGCTCTCCTCACCCTGCAGGCTGGAGTAGACTGTATTATTTTGATGCCCTTATCCTTCCTCTTTCATAAAGAGGAGATTCATTGCATTCTTGCTGGTTTGCCTGTCCATCCATTGTGCCCCCACACTGGGTGAGTGTATCATTTGCACAGCCACCAGCGGCAGCAATGGGCTTCTAACCAGCTTGCTTGCTTCCTTCTTTCAGTCCAACAAGCTATTTGGCTTTATCTGTTTTGACTCAGTATGAGCCTGCTCCTATTGTTCCTCGCATTCTTGCGTTTCCACCGCAGTATGCAACTGACAGAAAAGCAATTTCTCAATTAGACTATAAGGGGTGTGCTGGGAATCGTAAGTCAGCCTAAGGATTTATGTGCTACACCAAATTATCATAACTGACACAACACTTCCAGCAAGTGAGTTTGGAAATATCAGAATGTCCTCCATCCGCTCGCCACCACCACCACTCCTCCCCCACCTCCACCCCCCCTTCCTTCCTTGGGGAGGCCAAATTAGAGAGAATAAGGATTCCTCATCGCTACCATGAGTCACGCTCACATTGAGCACATGGCTGGTGAGGTCAGCGACAAGGGTTACCGGTCTTCAACTATAGAAAAAACGGATTTTTCTAAATGCATCACAGACAGAGCAACATGAAATAAGAAGAGGAATGCAGAAGCCACCACAGCCCCTAAACCAGAGGTGAAAGGGAAGCACAGATGGACTCATGCTTCTCAGAAGAATAAGCAGAGGCAGGTGGCTTGGGACACTTTGCCCCTTTATTCACCTAAACTTTTGTCCCTTAACATAAACTTTTATTTCCCCTCCCCCATGACTGTTCACAAAAACAACAAATTCACCTATTTTACTCAGCTTAGGATGTGATTTTTAAAAGCATTAGCACCACTTATTCTCAGGAACACGCAGTGAGGCATATTTGAAAATAACTGAGTAATTTTTGCCAAGCAGGTGTCATGCGTAATCCCTATTTAAAATTCAGGTATTGAACTTTAGCACATGCTTAGGTCCCAATAAAGATAATGCAATTTAAGCAAAGTGTAATTCAGCATGTGCTTGGTTGACTGCTTCAATCAGATCACAGCTGAGGAAAGATTACCCACAACAGAAATCCAGCAGTGGATTGCAGGATGGCAATTCAATGCTGAATCTACTACAGCAAGTAGGGTTTTTTTCCTTTGTTTTTACTTTTTATTTTTTGTGTGAGTTCCTGGAAAACAAATTTCATCCTTCAGGAAACTAGCTGTATTTGGCACCTATTTGGCACATTTTTACCTATTGAAAAAAAATGACAGTTGAAAATTCCAAAGTGCTTCAACCACAGAGGAAAAAATTATTGATTCAGTGTTGATGCTGAAACACAACTTTAAGTTTTAATGATTGATACTTCTTTTTTTTCTTTCTCTTCTAATTGTTAAATGCTAAAGCAGCAAGCAAACACACTTTACAGTCTTTTGCATCAGGCTCTTTTTAGTAGGTTGGCTCCTGCCAACAGTAGGTTCAGAACTGCCAGTTCTAATTAAAAACTTTATTTTAAAGATACATTTCACAGTTTATTCATGGCACCCTGAGAAATTTAAATTGCTGGATTGAGCAAATGGATACAGTTTCTTTTCTACTGATTCCCAAGTAATAGCTTTAACTAATTTTTTCAGCAATTCATGATTGATCTACTATTGCTGCTGAAATCAATTTATTCTTTTACACAAGTCACCTAGAGTGGACTCCCCAAGATGTGTCTATTTCTTTGCTCAGGGTTCAGTTGTGCTTTATTTTCATTTGTAATTTTATGCTACGTCAGTCTAAAAATGGAGAAAGATTATTCTCGCCTCAAGAATTTCTGTGACAAATCTTTTTAGTAGTCCCACTTGTAACAGACAGACAATTGCCATCATAAACTCTGCATAAGTAGCATTGTGAAATCTGTTATTTATAAGCATATTCCATAGCAAAAAATATTTTGATAACCCGTGCTTCTCCCTGCTGTATTCAGCTTTCTGGCTCAGAAAAATACATGAGTGAAACAGTTTTCTGCCTTCTAGATTTAGTGGGAAAATAGCGCCTTCAAGAGCAAAGTCTTTCCTGAACACCAGATCTAGAAATTCCACATATATGGGTGGCTAAATTTTGCTTCAGCTTATTTCTCTGCCACCTAAGGCACACAGGGAATGGAGTTTTAAAGGAGCAACACATAGCCTGACCTTTTGACTCATCTTGTTTTTACAGTTATTAATCAAATGCAGAATATGAATTACACTTCTAGAACTAGCACTTATTATCTTGTATCCTTTATAAGATTTTCAGATTAAAAATCCAGATTGTGTGTTCTATTAAGTGATTAAATAATATATCACATCTTTATTTTATTATTTGGTGATCATTAGTTACTGTAGAGCATATTACCAGCAGAAAGTCCTGAAAAACTTGTATACTGACAGTATCAGATCAGAAAAAGTCATTACAATTCATTAGAGCTCTATCTGCACTCTTACAATGATATAAACATATCTCAGCCACTTAGTGAAGTGAGATGTTTGCATTTGCCAGCAGGTTCTAAAACATAACATAGACTAGAGGTTCCTTGAAGAGTTTCAGATTACAGACAGCATCTTCATAAATTTTGTCACTGAGACCCACCCCTGCTCTCTGATCACACAGAAACCTTCTGGTTTTGGTGGCTGAATAACAACCCTGAGGCAAGTACAACTGTTAACATTTGAAAGTGCTAGCTGGGAAATATTTAATGCATTTTTAGCTACTTGTAACACTATTAAGCCGTTGGGAACAAAAAGAAAAAAACCCAACCAAATAAACAAACAAAATAACAAACAAACAAAAATAACAAACAAACAAAAAGAAAAAGCAGTGGATCCTATCTGATGAGCCAGCTCTTCCACAGACCTCCAGCAGACACTCCCCAGGTCTTTAGTGATCTACAGACCCCAGCTTGAAAAATCCACTGCAATGTCCGAAATCTCACTGTGAGAGCAGCTGAACGTTCTTCACACCTGTATTTTTCTTTTTACTGTAAGAGCTGGATCTGGCTTCAACTGCATGATAAAGAAAGATGTATAATTTTGACTGAGAGACATGTAACTAAACCACCAATATATTCTCTTAATTCAAAGCAGGAATAGGGAGAACATCTCCAAATCCAAAGAATGTATTATATCATCAACTCGTTGTTTTTATGTGGTTCCAAATCATCAAAAAGATTGTGTAAGAGCAGCTGATTCCCAATATAGATATCCTTTTCTTGGGCACTAAGTCATGCCAAGACCCTGGCTGAAATTTTACAAGCGTCTCAAATTGTACTTTAAATAATAGTTATTAGTCATAAGGATTGGCTACCTTTCTTTTCTTTGAAAAGAAACTATAAATGTATCATCATTTATTCATTTCTGAAATCATCACATTGTTCTCCAAAAGAGTTGGGTTAAATTCACAAAATTTAGGAGCATATGTTGTGGGACATGTGTAGCATGCCCCTACCACTGAAATCAAGTTTAAGAGAATGTGTCCCATCCCAGTTGGGAATTCTGTGAAAAGTATTTTCAGCCAGAAGTAAGCGCTCTTCTGCAAATTCCTGACAGTGGGATTTCCTCCTCATTTATGTAAAGCAATTTTTATCTTGAATAAAAATAATTTGATAATAACTTCTAGTCTGACATTGGTGTATCAGTCCTAAGGTCCAGTCACTAACTAGCACTCTAAGTTAATGAGGGCTATATGAACAGGGAGGAAGAAAACTTTCCCTGCCCCAGAGGCTTTGCAATGTAAACTCCTAATTTAAAGTTCATTAATTTTACACATTACCTTACATAACAACCACAATTCCGTAAAGGAATGAACACATGCTTGTAATTAAAGCCATGGCAGTCTCATCCCATTGTATGAAAAATAGCTCTATCATAATGGTACTGAGTTCGTGCCAGAATAGCAGCTAATCATGGGAGAAAGATGATCTAACACTTACAGAACATGAAAATAGAAATGAAATGTTCTGGTTCCAGCCTATTTTCTCTAGACTTGTTGGGTGATCTCGTGCGTGCTACTTAAGCTTTCTGTCCTTCAATTTACCAATGTGCAGAACAGCAATAACACCATTTATCTGACTCAGAAACATTTTGTAAGAATAAATTCATAAATCATTAAGTCTCTTAAATACTCTAAACATGCTTTCTACGCAGCACCCGTTTTAGACACTCTGAGAAGCACACATGGACTACTGATTTTAGCCCCATAGTGCCTCTAAAAAGTAGAGTTTAGGGAATACCTGGCAGGAGCAAATAGATCTGTCATGGTCAAATCCTTTCTATTCCTGTGCTATTTGTATTTCACCTCTTATATGCAATAAGGATAAAGTTAATTAAATTCATTTTGTAATTTCTTGGTTTATAACAGTTTAGCAAATATGTGTTCAGAAACTCAGACCAAGATTTTCTACATAAAATTTGTGGAGTAACTCCTTTGATTCTTAATTTGTACACTGTTTTGATAAGAGAGAACAAATTCTTTGGAAATGAAAAAGGTCACAATAATACCTTATAAGAAGAGAAATTCTGGTAAATGCTACTGTGGATGACTTTTCATCTTAAAAGAATGCAGGAATATTGCTCATTAGTCACAGCATCACTGGGTGATTGTACCTAGCAGGAAATGCCAATACTATATCATCAAGGTCAGTGGTCCCATTCATTGACAAAGCCATGTATGATATGAGAATGAATGAAGTGTCTTGAAAGTCAGCAGTCTCTGATTCTCTGAGCAAGCTTCACAGTTCAGGACAGAGCCAGTCTATCAGTGGCATACTTTCAGCATGTAATCGTCTGTAAAGTCACGTCCCAATAGAGATAATGAGGTCCCATTCATGATTTGCCAAAGAAGTGCAGCAATTTAAGCTTGACTCTCTTCTGCTGGAAAATTAAGTGTTTGAAATTTGGACCTGATCCTACTTTCACTGAGTCAATGATAAGACACCACCTGATTTCAAGGGCACAGCAGCAGACTTTTTGTAACACAGAGTTCACATTAAATTCACTTATCCTTCTCTCACAGAGTGAAAAGCAGGTCATGGGTCTAATGTTTGCAGCAACAATGAGGAGGCTTTAAAAACTAAATGGGATGTAGCTGATTATTTTAGAACAAATTGAACTGAAGTACTAACAGCTTACCACGCATTATTCGTATATGTTGCACAACCAGCACATGATGATGTCCAGAAATAGTGTAACACCAAACATTGTTCAGTAAAAGGCTCAAGAGCTGATACTCCATTCAGTCTCCAACATAAATCAAGAGGTAACCTCACTAAAGTAACGGAATTACATAAGACTAAAACTAGTGAGAGGAGAGTTAGACCTGAGAAGGACCACTCCAAGCAGTGAAAGAGCAGAAGGTGTCACCTGTCTCCAGCATTGTCCATCTGAGTCAAGGGCCATCTCAACCAGCGCTGCTTGCGAAGAGCCCAACCCCAGCAGGACCACAGCAGTCCTCCTGTCATACAGTTTGTGGTAGCTTTGCTCAGGGCAAAAAAAAGCTGGAGGTTTTGAGATCAGAGACAAACCAAGCAAATTGAACCACCCCAAAGGAAGCCACAGAAAAGATCAGGTACTTGAATTTTACTGTGGCATCAACTCATCTCAGTCAGACCCAGGCCAAGGTACAGGGCTGTTCTGAGCCCATTTGTCTGGCCACCGAACTGAGACATAGATTGCAGTGAATATCCTAGAGGTGCAGTCTCTTTTTGCCTCTTGTCCTATCTCCCTGATAAACACAACTACCCTCAGCAGAGAGGCATTGACTGATTCTGCCACTGGCTCCTAATTCTCAGTATTTAGTGCAGGGTATTCAGCCGAGTTTTTCTCCAATGTTTTAGCACAGTTTACTCAGATAGATTATTCAACCCTTGGTGAAAATGCATATTTCTCCTTCCACTATTCAGCTCCACTCCTTCTTAGCCATGTCCCATTCCCCACTATGACACAGTGAAATGCTCTGTATCCTCCCCCAGCTTGTCCAGGGGACACAGCCTGTCATAATGGCATCCTGCTGTGAGTGGCAGAGGACACACAGTAAGGCTACAGGTGACCACACAAGATCCCCTCCAGGACACCATCTGACAGTAAGTCAGGGAGCATTGGTCTAACACCAGGAATCGAAAGCTGACCTGTGAGCCAGACTCTGCAGCTGACAGAGCCATGCCCTAGCCTGTTTCCACCTTCTGAACTCAGAGATACACTGAAATATCACTATACAGCCCTCTTATATCTTTTTACACTAACCCAGTATCATGTTCTAGCAAGACAGCCACAATATTTCAGAACTAGTAGCGTGTTCAGCAAAAGACCCTTAACTCATTCTTTCCTTTATGCACAGCAAACAGTTGTACTTCTATAGCTGTGGGCATCCCCTTTTATGTGCAAAAGAGATAAAATTAAGACGAATGGTTCCTGCGCAGAAATTTAGCATTCATTACAATGAAAAACTCTGGCTTGTAAAGTTAAGGCGTCTTTTACATCATGATTAAACTGTTCACCAGTGGTATATCTTTAAGCAGTATTTTAGCTATTTTATAACTATCTGCAAGTCAGCATCTTACATGGCTCAGAAAAATTAACTCAATTGAAGACTTAAATTAAATCAATGCTCAGCAGAACCGTAGTCTTATTCTTGAATGCCAAGCCACACTACAGAAAACTTTGTTAGAAAGCAAAGAGAATGTTATTTTTCAACTAGAGCATGTGTGTGTGTATAAAGGAAAACATTATTCACAGCTGAAGTTATCCATGAAATACGAATACAGAAGATTACAAAAGCTGAAAATCTCATATAGTACTCTAGATTAGGAACAATAAACTTTGTATTCTTCTGTAATACCTTACATCTGAGCAGCTTTAATTACATTACAATAATTAAGTCTGCCTGATAACATCACTGTGATATATGTCTTCATTAACAGATGGGTAAAGTGAGATTGAAAGTGATTCTTTGTGCCAATTTGTGCCTTGCCCAATCAATCAAAGAACAAAATGGCAGAAAACTTATGATGTCCTGGCTTCCACTTCACTGGTCAAACTTTTACCAGATCACATCTCATGCCAGAGGGACCTCATGCTAACAACTTCATTGTATTTGAGGGTGAGACCCAGAGCTTTCAACTCCATTATTGCAGTAACACTTCATCACTTCTATTCCTGCCTATTCGTTTAACATATACAACTCTTTTTACAGCCAAAAAAAATAAGTTTAGGAATTCATATATTTTTATTTTAATTATTAATTAAATTGTTTTCCAAGCAGCTCATATAAAATACCATTGAAAGTCTTTCTCTCATTTGTCAAAAGTCCCAGTAAATTTATTCCTCTTTTATGTGGTACTGAATTATTTACTCTTCATTTTCCACATGGAACAAGCCCTGACTAGTAACTAGATGGCAGACATGACATGTCCATATCCCAGAAACCTGCTTATTTCACTTCATAGATCTGTTGAGGGTTTGGCTTTTTTCCTGACCTTGCACATGTGATCTCCATCTTTCTGTAAATGCATCAGCCAGCCTGCCTGAGCTAGTCATAGGCGGGATTAGTAAAATTAGGCATCTGCAGACATTAGGCTACCAAAAGTGAATACCAGTGCTGTGTTTCAGGGGCTTTCATTTGGTAAAGGACTGTGGGACTTGGAAAAGTGAAGCAAGCTGGGATACTCCTGCACGATAGCTTATCTGCATGAAAAGGAATGGCAGGGTTTAGAGGAGTTAGCAGCAGCAAGGCTAATGAGAACAGAGCAGCCTGACCCGTGGAAGTGTTGAGCAACCACAACTCCCATTTACTTCAGCGCTTTTGTGGATCAGATCCTCAAGGTTGTTTGCTTTTTGGAATAAGCCAGTTGCGGTCTATATTAGCTTGTTCTCTTGGCAATAGTGGTCCACACCGTTTCTTGCTGCCTTTGGCCAGCCATGACCAGCACAGCTTCTGATCACAGGCCATGTGACACAGTTACTTTTAGCATATCAAATTCACAGAGACGCTAAATGCCCAGTTTTTGCAAAGTGATTGAAAGGCTTTTTTCCTCTTGCTCAAGGCATTTGTCTCTCCAGGTCCAGTAAACTGTTCCTTTTGACAAACTATAACTCACNTTTTTCCTCTTGCTCAAGGCATTTTTCTCTCCAGGTCCAGTAAACTATAACTCAACATCTTGCTACTGGCAGACTGGGCAAAAAGAATCAGATAATAAAATTATTAGAGGATTTGTTTATTTTATCCCTTTGGGTATCTTTTCAGTGCCAGTGTTCTGTCAAGAAATCAAAAAGTGAAGAGGTACATCACAATTACTCTTCACTTTGACTCACACAAATCAAGAAAGATGAGTCAATGATGGCTGTCATGAGCTGCACCTATTGCCACTGCTGTCCCTTGGAAGGGGTCTTGTTCATTTTTCCTGACTTTTGGCTACTCACCAGGAAAGGCCAGTAAAGTGAGAATCTTCTTCAGGGTGATCTGCATCAGTAGGAAAGAAAAGAAACTAAGGAACACAATACAGGGGGTTTCTCCTCTGACTTACAGAATGCTAAGTATTTTTTTCTCCATAAACTACTACTGCCCTACGTCACTGCCATTGGTTTATCTGTTTCACTGTGTGAAAAGCCCACCTGTGACTAGACTGAATATCTGACATATCATATACTGCATGATTCATATACCCTCCCAAAGAACTTCCTTGCAGGTTTTTGATAAGGTGAGAAAATAACCTGGCTACAACAGTGTAACTGGATTGAAGCTTAAAAACAAAACAAAACAAAACAATCAAAAAAAACCAAACCAAAACAACAACAACAACAAATTTGAATTTTCTAAAACATTTCCTGGAACTCACTGTGAGGAGTTTAAACTTTTCTCCAAAAAATGAAACACAAAGGGATCTACCTAACCGAATCTAACTGAGTTCCAATTTGGCTATCTACCTGGGTAGAGATGCCTCCTTTGTCTGATTTGGAATATAGATGTAGGCATGGGGCCACCACACAACTACTTTATTGCAGAGCTTGTCCACCTCTTTCCATCCCTTTTTCCCCATTTTCTACCAATCTATACTCTCTCCTCACTGTCAACTCCTCCACTGGCCTAGCTCTAAAAATGTAGCTCGTAAAATACCCTGACCATCTCCACGGACCTGTACAACAACAACGAAAACTTGGCTATCATTTGTCACACACATTGAACTTAGCTCAGAGCCTCACTAGATCCACATAGGGAGCTTCAAGGGTATTTGTTTGGGATGGGCTGTGAACCGATCTCAACCAAAGGTAACTCCCATTCAACAGCAGATGGAGGAGGTGGTGCCAGTAACATTACTGGGTTCAAAAATACAACACAGCTTGTCATAACAAGTTGCTCTGGCAACATCTGTTAACAGCCCACAGAGCTATGTAGCACTTAAGCCAGATATAGCCATAATGTAGTTTTTTGCACTGAGCTGCAGCTATTTGTACCTTTCCCAGACAGTAACGTATTATTTGCTCCTGGCCTCAGAAAACCCCATCATTTCTTTCAGGGATCATTTGCATTTCTCTGGTATTAAGCTACAATGCCATGCCAGGTGCATCTCAGTAACTCTGAGCCTTTTTGGAGACGTCAAGCTCAGAATTATACCAAAATCCTTCAGACAATCCTGATGACGCTCAGACAGCAGCACAGTTTGGTCCAGACATCATTGCTTCTCAGTCAATGGAGCTAATTGCTTACAGGAACTCCTCCCAGCTTCACCATCACTTCAAATCCTTAACAACATAGCATCCAGTTTCATATATTCTATCCAGTATTGGGGAAGCTGGGCAAGACTATAGAAAAATAATTTTGGCTTTTGAGTTTATAATTATGACCAGTTTGGTGTCTTGCAGCTGCTGGTGGATTTGCAAAGACCAACCTAGTCTCCTACAAGCAGTGAGGTTGTATCAACGTGAACACACTACCACAAGTATACAAAGAGGGGTAGATGATAGGGAAGGAGACAAGGACTCCTATTTTCTTGTGTACCATCAGCATCCTGTCACTAGTTACTATTTTTTTATACTTTTAGAATTTTGCACGTTCAATGCGTGAAAGAGGTGAGTGCAAAGACAATTTACAGAGTGAAAATTACTCGAGAATATTTCTTTTGTGATAACGGAGCCCTTCTGGGTGTCTACAGAGACAAAAGTCAAAAGAGGTTAATGCATGCCACAGCTGTGCCATACCCTTCCTCTGGCTTTTGTAAGCCTGGTGGGTTTTTCCACTGAAACAGCAAGGGATTTTCCTATCAGAAGGCAGCTGGTATCAGCAGATCTTCCAGCTTATCTAGATGTCGCATCTCTTCCAATTTAAATGCTACATCAGTGGTTATTAAGCCTGCATTGCAAAGAAATAAAACTAAGGAAAACATTCTGGAGGGTGCTCTGGATTCCATTAAAGGATTGAATTTCTCACTATATTACACTTTTTCCATATGGCTGAAACATGGAGCTGAATGCACTCATATAATGCTAGTGGTATAATCCCAGATGGTGACAAATGACCTCATTTCAACAGCAACGTATAGATCTTTATGACACCAATGCTTAGCCATGCTCTTGGGATATTCTCTCCAAACAATGAATGACTGGCAGATAACATAATGTTTAACTTCTGCCTTCACTTTTTTATGCAATTTATGGCTAACACTGCAGGGCTACTCATTTGTTGAGTACTCAGCCTTGTAACAGCGTACAGATGACATGAGATATTCCCTTAGCTGCCAGTGAAGGATCTCCTTTGGTCCGTGAAGGTCAACTGTGGTGCACGCAGTGTGTCACTATCTGTGTGCGAAGATATGCTCTGGCAGGGTAGAAGTGAGCTGATAACGTCTCACCCCTGTTTGGGCCCTTCAGCTGCCTCTTGGGGAAGCGTGAAAGGCTGCCAAGCTCAAGATGTGCTGCATCCTGCAATTTGGCTTTCCAGAGAAGAACAACCCCTCCCCCCAAACTCACCCACGCAGTTCTTTACCCCAGGAAGAGGTCATCACACAAAAAGTAGATAGGAGAGAAAGAAACTGCACACTTGACTACAACTGCTAAAGAGAGAAGTCTGGAGTCCTCTTGAGATGTTGTGTAAAGAGAAAGCAATCTGGGCTGTCTCCATTTTTACAGAAAGACCTCTGTGCTTTTGTGGACTCCATGGCCTGCCAGATGGAGACGGCTCCAAGTAACACTGAGCTCTTATTGCCGCAGAAAACCAAGGAGAACTATAACCCCAAGAACTGCAGGTGTAGGAGGGAATAGTTGCTCAGATGGTGATTCATGTCAGCATCTGAATAAATAAGGTCAGACAGCCAGATATTATTCCAGTGAAGGGGAGTTGATTTGTTTGGGGGGCAGAAAGGAGGGGCTGTTTGTTTGTTTCGTATCATTATACTGAAACTCTGGCCTGCTCCGAGTTGTTTTTTATTTTTTCCCAAGAATTAGTATTCATTTATTTTAATTAAGATTTCAGTCCAACAAAACATATAACTGGGTGTAGCCTACCTGAACTGGAACAGCTGAATCAAAAGCAGAAATCTAAGGTTAGCATACACTGTGTAGTCAGTATAATGTAGCCTTTATAAACATATCTGCAACAGTTTTAAAGAAGACGTCTCTACTACAGACCATTAAAAATAAAAAATTGCTTGCCTCGAACGGGTGAGAAAGGATTGGTTAGCTAGCGCTCGTGCAGAGCTATGAAGATACAAATCATGGGACTCTGTTATTAGTAAGCAGAAGATGCCAACAGGAAGCAGAATTGTTAAGGGCACGAGGACTAACAATGGTTTTGTTCTCGCATTTGTAAATGATTCTTCTGCTATTGAAAGGTGTTGGCCTTTCAGCCTAGGAAACTGAAATTCTCTTTCTTCACCCAAAAGAGCTTTCATGGGCTGTGCATACTTTCTCACACTCCCTCACTAGTGTTACTCACTCTTAGCTTATAGATGTTAGACAGTAGCCCATTCTCCATAGCCCTTTTGTTGCTTGGCCTCTGCTTCAGCCGCCAAGAGGGGTGCCATTTAGACTCATTGTAATGGTAGCTTTTATGATCTAGACATGGTGTCTAGGATCAGAGACTTCCTAGCAATTTTGCATATGCTGCTGCACTGCCATCAGAAGCGAAGGAATCCTAGTTGCCAAAATTGTGGGCAGAATTCAAAGCAGTGACCTACAGATGAAAGGCGCCCCATCTGGGTCAGCTATGCCATCCAGCTCCTGAATGCCAGCTCCTCACTGAATGAAACTCTATTGTGATGTGATGCTCAGAAGAGAATAAAAGAAAAAGAACCAGTTTTAAAATATCTGTGGGTAATGACTGTCTGGAGCTACAGCTACAGACATTCAGACCTTGCTTACATAATATTTCTATCACACACCATCCTACCATCCAACTCCCCACCTCATGCCAAGGTGCTGGAGGGAGGTCTTGTTCTTATTTATGCAGCATGAATATAAAATCAGAAACTTTCCACAGAAAGGTATGGTGCCTTGGCATGCTGGGGAAAATAGTAGAGCAAGAACAGTTTGTAAGTTAGGGGGAAGAGAAGGATTAAAGAAATTGGAATAACGGTATCCAAGTATTTCCTCAAAAAACAGGATGACTGCAGACCTTTAAACCGAAAACACAGAGAGCAAAACATGCCACAGCAGAGCAAAGCATCTTTTCTCCCTGTGTTTGATATATTGCTCACTTAGACAAGCAAAATTCTTTTTTACCCCATTGTCCTTAGCTCCTTTTTCACCCCGTTGCCCTCAGCTCATGCCACACATATGACCCCTTCCCTCTCTTATTGCAAACAGAGGCCAGATGAGGAAGGTGATTTTGTCACCTGGAGTTAATTTATGCTGTTCACTGTGCTGTGCTGCTGTGCTGGGGGGGAATCTTTTCAGATGTTGGAATGATAGGAGAAAGAATAAAGAAGTAGCAGAGTATGTGTGGCGGGTGGCCGAGTCATCCTATCACCACATATTTGTGTAGTTTCTTTTAGTGCCATCCAATCTTTCCTTCTGTCCCTAAATGGCCTGTGTTGAAAATGTCCCTGCTTACAGTTGCTCAACTGGAATGAGGACAAATTGTTTGCAGTGGCCATCTTCCAAATGCTTGTGCTGTAATTTTTGTCTTGACTAGTCTCTGGAGATATCTCTAGAGTGAGTTTCCTATGAGTCGTTTGCGCTACCCCTAAGCCATGTCGGATTTTCTTCCCCTAGTCTTTCATCCTTGTGGCAAAAATCTTGTTTAAAACACCCTCACCACAGAAAAAGCCAGAGCAGGCAGAGACTTAATGCTGTTATGTCACAAGTTCCCCAATGAATTAAAAGTGAGGGGGTTGGGTCTCGAGGGTGCCCAAGGTTACAAAGGGGTTCTAACAGGCAAGGAGACCCACAAGCGGGAAACGGATGGCCACACCAAGCAGCTTTGAGTTACTAAGTCCTGACAGTTAGGACTGCATTGCCCTCCATACTACTACATCAGCTGCTTTTAAAGGTAGAAATGCCTGACCTCTTGGCCCTCCAGACTGCTTCAATTCAGCACTGAAGGGGTGGTGAAGGTACTCTTCCCCCTCACATTCACATGTGAATTAGTCCAGGATGACACAGCAGCAAAAAAAAAAAAAAAAAAAGCGTTAACACAGCCTCAAGAACTAAGCCAAGAAAGGAAGGGTTTATAGTTCCAAAAACCATTGGATGAAGTTTTGCACGTAGACTCGTTAATAGATGTTAGAGAAGAAAAGGTTCATTCCTCCCCTCTTAGATGCATGACCTGTGAGACATATATGTATCAATAATATTTTCCAAGGATAACTAAATTCAAAGGCCATTGTGTGCTTGTTTTTAATGGCTGTTAAATATTAGTTTTTCATCAAAAGTACAATCTGTTTTTAGAAAAGAAATACAGAGTTAATGCTATGAAATGGTCTCTTTCGACACTACTAGGGCAGAAAACCAGGCCTGTGTAAACAGGCTGTCTCTTAACATACTTTTCAGAAGATGATTTGAGCACCCTCAGTGAGGGAGAGCGAAGCCTGGAGATGAGACAGTCATGGTTCCTCATGCAGCCTCTGGGCATATAAGAGCCATGATGGGGAGCAAATTGCAGGACCATCAGCCCTTCCTACCTTTTGACTGGAAGTAACCAGCCAGCACACAGACCTGTTGCAGGTTCCCCAGGGGGAGACTTTTCCCTGCTCAGCCTTCCCAGGGTTCCCAAGTCACAGGGAAGCCCTCCTATGCAGCCCCTCTCAAAGCATCTCAGCACTTTTTGCTTTGTGCCAGTAGAAATGGGAGTGGGGAGAATAAAAAGAGCAATGAAGTTTAGTGGAGGCATCTCATGGTTACAGTCATGGGTTGTTTTGGTTTGTATATTGGGTCATGCATCACATTGCAATGGCATCTCCTGCTCTGTGGCTGTTTTCTAGTCTCTTGATTCAGCAAAGAGAGATAATCTCCACTGCAGAAGTATCCCTGTATCTCTGAGATAACATTACCAGCTAGAAGTGGACGCAGCATAGCTGGCCAAGGCATTCCAGACACTAGGGGTTGCTCAGTGTTATAAGGCTTAGCAAATACAAGGATTATGTATGACTTTGCAGTTGTTCTGGGGATTTAGAACCATTGCCACTGACACTCTTTTTTTCTTTTTTTTTTTTTTTTTTAACACAACTGGTGTCATACTGTGCTTCTACCTGCCAGCTAGCCAGTCAAATGCTTGCTTGCACTGCATTGGGATCTCACAAAGCACTAAGACCACTTTGTTTTTCCATAGCACTAGAAGGGAAAAATAAATAGGCTGGGCTCATGATTTATAATTGCATATGTAATTACCACTTTAGGACCACTATTAGCAATACAAATTAGCTCACTGCCCTTTATATCATCTCTGCAGTGCCTCTAAGAGCACACATAAGCCATCTCATTTTTTGTCCATCACGCAGCCAGATGCTAATCTCAGATGTGCTGAAAACAGTGTGATGTACCTCTAAAAATGATCTGCTCTGCTTGCAAACAGAGTGACTGGTATTTGGAGCCACGCTTTAACATTCACCATATAGTTGGAAGCAGAACCTATCCAGGCCAATCTCTGGGTCAAATCCAGCTGGTAAACACTGTATAGCAGAGCAAATTTTCGTAGAGTTACTCCTGGTTTGTTTCATTTTCAGCATCTCAACAGATCCATGGGAAGAGGTCTGCTGATACCAGGAAGGCAGAGTCTGCACTTGGCATGATTGGTTTCTTCCATATAAGTAGCAGGGAAGATGAGGAGCGTATTGTCAATTAAAGGCAGACGTTATTTACAACTCAACTTCTAAGAGCTGCCATAAAGTAGTGAATAGCAATGATTAAGTCCAAAGACATTCTACTCTGTTTTGGTTACTACTTTATTCTCCCAGAGCTCATATTTTCAAAGAGACAAAGCAGAGATGCCCAGAGGAGAGGAAGTTTCATTCTAAGAAGCCATAAAAAGAAATGCATGGCCACAGATCGAGGGATAATTGTATGTCTCACATGTTTTCTGATCCTATGAAGAGCAGCTCTAAACTGTTGCTCTCCTCTTCAATTTTAGTGGAGGCTGTGGCAGACACCATAGTGTACAATATAGAGGGTGGACATGAATCCTGAAAAAGTAGATCCATAACAGAATCTTGGTCACCGAGGCCAGAAGGACCCCTTGCCTACCCTTCTGACTGTGGCAGAATTGATCTAATTATTCTATAACTGTATCTGCAGATGGGTGTCTGGCCTCAAATAACTCCGACAGTGAATGTCCAACGGTTCTTGGCAGCTTGTCCAATTGCCTAACAGTTCTTCTACAGTTTTGCCTAATATTTAACCTAAAACTTCCCTTCTGCTTCAGCCAATTATTATTTGTCCCATCTTTGTTGACTAATGAGAATAATTGATCCTTGTTCTCTTTATAACATTCCTTTATGTTTCCCGTTGTTATGTTCCCCACACTTTACTTTTGCCTTTAGGCTAAAGGTGCCAAGTTATCTTAACCTTTCCTCTTAATCTGAATGCCAGGCTTCTTACCATCTTTCTTCCACTCTAAATTCTTCAATTTGTCCACGTTTTTTCATACAGAATTGAATGCAGTTACTCCAGTTATGCTTTAACCAGTGCCAAGCAGAGCGCAATAATTACTTCAGTAACCTTACTGACCCCATCTAATAACAAAGGCAAAATGCAGCATGTAATTAAAATCTAAAAAAATAACTATTTTTAAAAGCTAATTGCCTTAACAATCAGAACGTTCTACAGCTCAGAGAACACACACTAAAGAATTTAAAGGTTATTGTTCATTCAAAACATCTTTTTCAATTATATTCTGTATTTCGTATTTTGAGCTATGTGCAGTCTTACTCCTATTAGGAATGGTCTGTGCTGCATCTCTCACACTCTGTCTCCATCTTTTTATTTCCTGCAAATTTAACTCCTAAAAGCTCCATGGGGTCCTTTCTACACTAGGGTATTCACCAAGGATTTCCCACTGTTGTGAGCACTTCTCCAGCTCCACCAGTATGGCACAGCAGAAAACTCCCACTCATGCTTTTGATCCTTTAGTCTATTACAATGTCTTCCAACTTCACTAATGTCAGTGGAGCAGAGCCAACAGTGAGGCATTTTTAGAAAGCTTCTTTTACAGGGATGAAGTTTTCATCTCCTTTGCCAAGTCCATGGTGTCCTACCTTGAATCCCCTTCTCTCTCTTGTTTGGTTGTTCTTTTAAAAGCCCCTCTGTCCTCTTCACATCATCAGCACTGTACATGCTCATCATGGTTTGTAGCCATACATACTCCTGCCTTTCACTGGCTGTCTCTTCAGGAATAGGAATCCTTGTCAAAACCAGCACAAATGATTCAACATTACTATCAGTCTGACAACAGCCATTCTTGGAAAATGATTACATGAATTTCTGGAATCCCTAAAAATAAACAAATTTGGCTCCATTAACAGGAATGGCAAAGACAGACTGCAAATCCACTTGACTAAGCCAATGCATTTAATTAAATTGTTTTGCTATTACGCTGATAAGCAGAGATATGACTGTTGCTAGTAGATGTAATAGTTTCTATTCTTGTTGCCTCACAGCACCTTAATTAAATTACAATCGTTCTGTTGGAAAACATGTCTGTGAACACCTCCAGGTAGACAACACAGGAAAATATTCGCAGCAATATAAAAATCAGGAACATGATATTGCATGGTAGACAGGACAAAAAGGAATTGGGTTAAGATCGCAGTAGGGAAGATTCAGATTTGATTTTAAAAAAACCTAACTGTGAATCATTGGAATATATAATCTGGATTTTCCCATACTGGGTTATCTTCTAATACAGGTTAAATGAAACAGCTGATATGAACAACACAGGCGTAATTGGTGCTGCTTTGTTACACACCGATGATTGAGGTTCTGTTGAAGACCCTTTCACCTCTTTTTTTTGTATGGTTGTACTTTGCTTTAAATTTCTAAAAAATGAAGTAAATTCCTGCTCTCATTTACATGCATCTGAGCCTCTTGTATTCTATAAAGTCTGTAAATTTTCAAATGAGATCAGAATTTGGCTTCTTATAAAAACACATTATAATATGCCAGCAATTGCTCTGTAACAACAAAAAGAGCAAAGTACCTTGTTATATAGGTCTTGTCGCTCAACCAATACATACAAGGCAAAATAATCACTGCTTTTTATAGCGAGACCTCATCCAAGTGCATGTGTAAGACCTCTCCGTTTAGCTGAGTAAAGTAACACCTCCACAGATTTCCATCTAGAGAAGAGGTACCTTTGGAGGCCGAATGAAATCAAACAGAAATACCACCTACAAATTTATAGTGTGCAACCAAGCATTGGTTGTAGTCCAGGCAAACATGACCTTGTATGTTTGCATGATTCTTTGGTAGTTAGGTATTTTCTTCCTTCATTTTTTATTGCAGTGCTCTGGATAGAGATTAAATTTAATAGCTCAGCATTTGTTTCTTTTCCATTTACCTTGAAATAAGATTTGCACACGTATTTGTAACTAGATTAAAAACTGTCAAGTGGCTTTTTAAACAATTCTTAGTGCTTGCAGAAGAGTTGGTCATGGCATCTTACATACAAGTACTTCCCTGGAACCACATTAGGAACTGATCCCATCACACATAAATAAAGCTTTTCCCTTTTTGTCCATGCTTAAAACATGCCAGGACACAAAATCCTCATAGTATTCCACAGCAAATTCTGCAATAAGACTCAATTTAAAGCCTATTTAGGTCAGTTACAGGCTTGCCATCAACTCAGTGAGGTTTGGGACGCGCCCTTAACATACAAGTCTTAAGGATAGGAAGCCTCCATATACATGACAGCTCTTAGGGACATCACTGAGGTCAGCAGAGGCTGATTGACTTCAGCAGATCACTGAGGTCAGCAGATGCTCAGTGTGACAAGAATTTTATGCTGATCCAAAGCTATCAGAGAAATAAGAAGGTGGGAAGACTGAAGAGAGTGAGTCCTCCCCACATGTCACTCACCTGCAGGCTGTCAGTGCTGCAGTGACTAGAAAAGCCAAACTGGCATTCCTACTCAGCCACTCTGTGCTTTGGAACTGACTAAAGGGGTCAGCACTCATACATTGTGTAGATATGATTGATTGATGTGGTTTTTATTTTTAAAATAAATTGAAGATTCCATACCCTAATTCACACAAAATCTACCAAAATATGGTGTTATTTTTATGATGTACAAATTGATATTATAAAAATAGGTAAATATTTTCCTTGGCAAGAATATATCAAATATCTCATCCTTGTAACACACAAGTTTTATATTTACACAGTGTAAAGTGTCCCACACTACCATAATGTCTTAGTAGCATGAAAAATTTTTGTCTGCCATGTCTTAAACAAAGCTTGAGTTACTGTCTGCAGTGCCCTTAAGCTATATGCCATAGTCTTCACTAGATTGAAACAAAACACATAGAGCAGCTAGCAGTAACCACATTAAGGTTTAATGCTTATAAACACGGAAGGTTTAACACTTGGCAAGCCAAAATTCCCCTATGACCTGAAGACATGCAGATCATGACCTGAGAATTAAGCGCTGTGTTAAGCAGTCAAGCTGTCTCCCTAAAGAAAAGACAAAAATAGCCAAAGACTAGCTGAGCCATTGGGTCAGCATATGTCAGGTGTGACCAGGCCCAATTCAGAGTCGATCTGTCGCCGTGTGGGGCCAAGCCTTTTTGTCCACAGCCTGCCCAGGCAGGGCTTCCTAAGTAGAAGGATTTTCAGAGGCACTCAACACCCGTTGTCCCCGCTGACCCCCAGGGAAGAGGAACACTTAAGCTATCGTGCAACCAAGTCTCAACAGAAAGCTTCCGGTATTAACTGGAGGGGGAGAGATAAAGTGAAATTACTTTCCCCTGTGTATTCCTAACCATGAAGATGCCCTCTTGCCTGCCCTGTCTCCTTCCAAGGGCTTCTTCTAAAAGCAAGTGCCACAGTCTTGAAAAGTGTGGGGAGAGAGGGGGAAGAGAGGAAAGAGGGGAAATTTAAATGTGAAACAAAGGATTTGAACTTAATGTTTTAAGATAGATAGGTCAGTCTTTGTTTAAAAAAAGTGCAAGGCAGAGAGGTTGATTTGGGAAAGATGAAGGTCAGCAGAGCAACAGGTCCAAACACTAAAGATGAAGAGAAGGAATGCAGCAAGAAGAGGGGAGTGTTGAACAGCTGCCTGGGGGAGCTTAAAAGGGATGTTCAGCATGCTCAAAATATTCTAATTTTGCCATAGTACATCTGCTTGTGCCAGATTCCCACACAGAAAAATCTAAGTGACATGAGACTGACCTGGCTATCATGGTTTTACTTCTCTTGTTTTTTTCGCTCCAAACTGTGTTTAGCTTGTAAATACACAAGTTTTCTATTCTGAAGTATTTATTACATTCTTTACAAGTTATTTTTGAGAGTTGATCAATATGAAGCTCATCCATGAAGTTACTACACAATTCCTGTTGGATTCAAGTTGGACTTTTCTTTGTTTGTTGGTAAATTGCCAAATGCTGTTACAAGTAACACTTAATTGTAATAAAATTTTATTCAGGGTCCAAAGGTGCTCATTACAGGAAGATGTGTATATATAAATATATATACACATTAGTTAAGGCAACAAAAGAATCCCATGCTCCATAACACCTACTCAAAAGGCAGAATTTCCAATCTGGAGGGAATCCTGTTATTTCAACTTTCATTTCTATTCTGAAACAGACCAAGAAATCAAAATATCATGAAATAGATTGGTGGAACTCAAATATCAGTATAATTTAGTTTGAAAATATCCGTAGAAAAAATGCTGATGCGTCCAATTGAAAATGAAATGGTCCCAGGCTGAAAAGCCCTGGAATATGATTCTCTTTTCATATGGATAGAAATCAAAAATATTCTTCTAGAAATCCATGAAGTTACGTTGGTGGAAGCCTTCACACGGGTCATAAAAAAATACTTAGAATTACAAGCATTTGGTAAAGCCAAGTGCTTTGGAAAGCTTTACACTTTCAAGATTCAGGGCATAAAGCAACCTAGGAATTGGGAGGAAAACTCCATGGCTCATCCCCGTGGTTGCAATGGTGGAAGCCAGGCAGTCACACTGTCCCACCAGGGCGGTGGGGAGCACGGCTGATGGCTGCTCAGCCTGAATGAAGGAACATCTCTATTCCCTTTGTTCAGCAAATCCTGGAGCTAGTGTATATGACTCGTGAATGGCAGGGTCCAAACTGTCTGCTGGGCTTCTCAGGCCACTAATAGATCAAGGGAGAAGGCAGCAGCCTGCTCTGCAGTGGGAAATACTGGCTGTCAGAAGCAGCCAGGCAAGCTCTGGCAACATGCTCCTGAGGAGAGTGGAGACAAACTGTCTGCCCAGCACTCTGAATGCAGAAGTCTTGGACCCATGAGCAAAGAAACTCTCTTCAGATGCTTGACTCCTCTCCAGGGTTCAGGAAATTAGAATTTAGATATATTCACTGTGAGGGATAGAAGGTGTCACTGAAGAAACATGCTATTCTGCTATCAACTACTCCTCTTAGTGAAGACAACTCAAAACAACTCCTCCTTTTTGGGTCTTTCCTCTCTGTTTTTTCTTAAACAAGATTCTTTCAAAAACCCATAGGCTTCACACCACAAGTTGATCTTTAGCCAGCTGCTTAATTTTTCTGAAAAAGCTGGTGCTGACCATTATCGGGAGGTGTCACTTTGGTGGAAAAAAAAACAGACATTCCCGCTCAAAGCTCATTCTGCAGAGGACCTGGAAACAACTTAAGCTCTGCACAAGGCAGGCATCTATCTGCATCACCAGAGAGCCAATGTCAGCAAAACTGCCAGCTGACTTCTGATAAAAAAACAGAAATGGAAGCTGAGTGCTACCATCTCTTCTAACAGTGAGCCAAAATGTGTAAGGATATTTCCACCACCTTCTCTGAAGGAGAAGCAGAATTACAGTGATGGGAAGCTGTGGTCTGGTTACTGTCAGGCTTCAAATCTAGCATGCAATTAATACTATAAACCTCATAGGGTTCAGAGCTGAGCATCCAAATTCAGTATATCTAGTGAGTTTAATCTCTGAACATGACTGCAGCTTGTGTTTGTAGAAACTGGTTAGGAAAAGAAACAAGAGTGCCTTGTCTGCAGGTGCTTATTTATGGTTCAGCATTTTTAAAAATTTGAGATCACCATCTGATAGTGTGCCACGCAGTAAGGCTCTAAGGATTAGACCATAGGGCAAAAAAAAAAAAAAGACTTAAGGAAATTAATGGTCCAACTTTAAATTTGAGAATTTTTAGACATATTTTAAAAAATTAAAACCCCATTGCAAAAGAAGAAAAATTGTTTTTTCCAGAGAAACTGCGATCACAGTCCAAGAAAGAAATCAGAATACACTGAACCAAGAGTTTTCTTGATAATGTCAGAACTAAGCTGAAAAAAGCAGGTTGATTTGTCCCCAGTTATTTACATTTCATTAGGGACAAATAATTTCAAAGACAAATTCAGTCACCATCTGAGTGAGACAATTCAAAGAAAGGGTCAGTCAAAAAGTTTCCCATGGCGTGACCTGCGTTGTTCATTCCTGACTCATTCCCTGACTCCACCCCAGCAGTCAACCTCCCAAACTAAATCCACCCTACAGTCTTCTCTAGCCTCCACAGCAATTTCATAGAGTCAAGCATAATGGAAGTGCAAGAAAACTGAACTTCAAGTCATTGAACCCTCGCACAAAATATGGACAGCTTTTTCTACGTAATTCTACCAAAATTTTCCAAGTCTCAGGCTGGGACCTTGGCCATTAGATTGTTTCTCCTGCCTAGCACTAAGAAACAGCATCCATTTCAGAATTATTGAGAAAGCTGGAAAATCTGGAATGAATGAAATAACTTGTGATCAGGACAAAAAGGAAAAAAAATCCCTCATCTTTGGAAATCAGCTGAATTGAGCCAAAATTCAAGGCAACTGTATTTACTGGGGAAAAAAGGAAAGCCTGATCTAATCTCTCACCCAAAACCCAACCACAGTGTCTGGACTCAACAGGGTCAGGTTATTTTCCCATAGTATCACAACCACAACTAGAAATAGTCAAAAGAAGTAACTGTCAAAAGAAGCCACTCATTTCATTAAGTTTCCAATACATCTCTCTGATCAAAGTGACAGTTACACTTCAGTAAAGTCTTTTGATCTTGTTGATCCTCAGCTGAATGAAATGAAATCATCACATCTTCAGAGTCGTGCACAATGAGAACATAAATTTTGACTGTTCATTGCTGAAAAGATTTCTTGCTATTTTTATTCTGGGTTTTTTTATTTTAAGAGAAAAGCTGAATTCTCTCTTGTCAAAACCAACAGAAGGGTTGTTTAAAGGTATGGCAGAATACACATTCATTTAATGGAATACATACAAGAGTCTTTACAATAACTTGATGAGTTCCAGAAGTGGACTCAATACTATAGAGCAAAGTTAATCGTGCTGGTAGATACATTATGCCAAAAATGCAGAACTGTTTCAGAGGTAGATTTCAAGAAATAAAAAAAAAATCTTACCAAAAACACAAGGGAAGGGAAAAATATGAGGTGTGCATGGAGCAAATGGAGATAGCATTAGAGAATGAATGCAACACAAACCAGCTAATGGTTTGGGAAAAATTGGGAAAAATCGCAATTAGTCTTGTGCTGAAGTCTCTCAGCTAGCAGTTCCTGAGCTGTGATGTACAAACCACCCCTGGCCAACAAATCTTTGGTGGCTGACCACTGTCAACTGTCTGAGCATTGTCTTTCTTGTCCCAGATGTTACATAACACTAAAGATGCTGTTAATGTGTGTCAGACTAAACCACGTCAGTGCTATCATTGCTACAGAGGCACTTACAGAACTGCACATGGGAAATGAATCAGATCAAAGAGCAGAGAGTAAAAATCAAAACCTTCTTTTGCTGTTCAAAAATTTGCACCAGCCAGGTTGAGTGGTCAACAGTACAACAGACCACAGCTGATATATCAGTCAATACAATGTTTAAAAGAGATCACAAAGGAAAAAAGTAATTTTGACTCTTGACTTAAAGAAATTCCTGGCAAAGGAAGAAACTACGCTCAGCTCCCAAATAACCAAACACCCATTCACTGCATGTGGAAATTATTCTGCCACCATTTTACTATTCCAGCAGAGGTGGTGCATGACCCTTTCGAAGCTTTGGCTCTTTTCAAAGGCTGTTATTTTAATGTTTTAATACTGGGAACTGCATGGAGCTGGCAATTATGGAATTAGAGTGCAGAGTGGAGAATGTCACTTTGAAATCATTTTGCTCAGCTCATTTCCTTTGCAAGCACAATAGAAAGCAGATGGAGCAGGGAAGGCCAACATGCCATAGAAGAACTCCCCAGGCCTTGGCAAGCACTCCCTTCCCCAGGTCTTACAGAAGGGTCACCAAGTCCCCATGGAGTTATTATTCTTTAGGAAAACCACATGCTAGAACTCAGCCAGGATCTCTGGAGCAAGTCGTTTCACTCCTAGGTTTGTGTTAAGCATCAAATATTAGACCTAAATCGCTAACAAGGTCAACAGGGACATGAAGTTCACACCAGAAGAGCAGTGCAGGGAAGCCAGAGAGAGGCCAGTGGAGCACAGCAGGAAGATTAAGTGCGTTACAAAAGAGAAGCCTTGATAGAGAGAAAGAGGCCTCCAAAGAGTTGTCCAATATGAAGGAAAAGGTGTTACCAAAAAAAATCTTTGCCATATGCAGCAAGAGTTGGACAAGGAATTGTAATCTTGACTTGCAGCAAAGATACACTGAGGTCTGGAGAATAAAAATAAATGAAGTGCAAGGCCAGTGAAGCATTGCAGCCTCAGTTTATAGCTGATGGTGCATCACTGGAGGTGTCGGGGAAGAGTTACAGGAATTTCTCTTAGGGAACATCTAGTTAAGTGTGATCATGCCTCAGAGCAAGAGGATGATTTCCAGGGATGCTCTCCTGTGCAATATCTCCTGGATAATTTAATAAATTCTGTTGCAGCTTATTTCTTGTGTTTCTTGTACAGAGAAAGAGGGATTCCCCAGAGGAGAGTAATGTACAATAAGAGAAATAGATTCAACTATTGAAGTTGCAGTAGGATCTAACAGATACACAGGAACTTAAAAAGTCCAAATCCATTCCCTGTTAGTGTAACAGGACAGATATTGCTCCCTCACTGTCAGTAATGCAGAGAGCCCAAGTCTCACTGGCCAGGGTTACTTGCACCAAAGAGCAAGCAGAGTGAGCCTCAACCTCTGAATCGCCTCATGGGCAGCTCCAGTTTGACCCGTGAATCAAGCTCAACTCCTATTTGCTCCACATCACTGCCAAGCACATTAAAGGTGGGCCATCCTTTAAGCTCTCTGGTATCCATTGTCCAACATGCAGGCAGCAGCAGCATCACCACTCTTCCCACTTGTTTCGCCTCTGCTGAGCAAGTTGCTCATGCTCATCCGTACAGACCTTGCTGCTATTTCCCACCTAAAAAAAGATCTGCCTTCTTACAAACAGTCCATTTGGTCAAGGCATTGTGTCAGATGGACAGACTCGTTCAGATAGACCTCCAAGGCATAGACAACATTGATGCCAAAGATAAGGGCAGCTATCCCAGACTGATGGAACCAACATGGTGGTGTCCCATCTGCTTTTTGTGTCACTCTCTTCATGCTCACTGGAGGTGAGGTCTAGAGACCATTCTCCCCTGGAACAGCTTGTTCTTTGTATCTAGGATCACCCTCAATGGAGGCAACACTTCTGTATACATCAGACCAACTTCAGGGTTTCTTGCAGTTCTCCTTCTAGAAACCTGTAGTGAAAGAGAAAACCTCTGCAATTGCCTTAGAGAGTTTTACCACTCAAAGTTCTCACCAGTTGCTGACAACCAGTTCAAGGCTAGTTATTCCAGGTCATGGGCAAGATTGTGATAGAGGTCTGTGCGATTTGCCTGCTGCTCTGCTCAATATGTCCATTGAAAACACCAGAAGGTTGATAAAAGTGCCTGCCCAGTGAAAGCTCTCCAGATATCCAAACAAACTAGTGAAACTCCTTAGTATCTTCCAGAAATACCTCAAGCAAAGAGATTTCCACCCTTCCAATTTCTGAGCCCTAAACAGAAGGCTCAGATACAACCAGCAACTGCACCAGACACCTGCAAAAGAGCAGCTATTTGAAACACTGCTCTGTGCCATGGGAGCTAGGGTTCTCTTCCTGTCTCAGATATTGGCAACCTAACACTGTTCGGCACGTGGGCAAACTCTACTTACAATCTCCTACAGAGATTCGGGCACTGTATCAATACAAGGATGGGTCTGGCTGCCTGCGAGCTCACAGCAGAGCATGTGTTCGGCTAGTTGACCTCAACATGACAAATCTGGGGTGACAGGCTGGACAGGTCATTGCGGCCTCTTGCATAACCCGTTCCAGGCCACCAGTAAGCCACCCATAAGCCAGGTCACCAATAAATCATTCTGGCAGTGTCTGTCTTTCTCTTCTCTCTCCACACACCCCTCAGAGGCAGTGTCTCTTTCCAGCACCACTGCCAGTCACACAGCATGTAAAGAGGTTTCTTTCCACTTCTGTTCCAGCCACCAGGAGCTTCAGTCCCTCTCCAGACCAGGGAGGTAGTCCCGAGGCCACCAAGTATACTTATATGTCTCCAGATCCCTAAACTAACACTATGGCTATTGCTCTCTCACTTCTTTTCTGCCTACTTATCTTCTTCTTTGAAGTGTATCTCCATGTTCACCCTCTCTTTTTTTTTAATCGTCACTATAAACGACTATACAGAAACCCTGGCCATGGAGTCAGAAAGCTTCCAGGGTGGACCTGGATGGGAATGGCTGGCAGAGGGAGAGTGGAAGGTGTCCCACAGTGAACTGGAGCTGTAGGGGTGTGAGCCAAGAGACCAGACTGCTGGACAGGGAGTTGATGCATTAGGCTAACACTGTCTTAGTCAAATAAACTCCCTCTCCCTACTTATTGCTAGCTTATTCCACCTCTCCTGCCTGTCCAAGCGATGGAGCTCATAGGAGAAAATTTACTCTCTCAAACATCACTTTAAGGAGCCACTGGAAATAGTCTGTGTTGGGTGCAAGAAGTCAAAGTACGCGTTTCCTTCTTGGTGTGCCTCAGAAGAGGTTCCAGGAGACAACCCTGCTCTTGCATTTTGTTTTAAGGGAATCAATTGATTTCAAAGGGAGTTTAGAAGCAATCTAGCAAAAGGACATATGACATCAGCAGTCAGTGTAGTTTCACCCTCCCTCCACTGCCTCATCAAAATTAACATGACCTTCCTGATGAAGAATGGTGAAAAGAATTAAAACAAGGAAGGAAGGTATTTGAACTCTAGGAGAGTTATTAAAAATCTTTATTCCAACACATCGATATGCCTTAAGAGGCACAGATAATGATTACATGGTTTTTTCACTGAGTTATTTAAACATGAACAGAGTGCTCGGCAAATTAACATACAGAACAATACTGCTCTGGTAGCTCAAATGATAATGGGTCCTAATAGGATTTCCCTATCCCTAATTTTGATGAATCCAAGTAAGTCTGGTTTGCAAATTGTAAATGTGCGATAGGTGGCTTCGGGGATAATAAAAAGCATTTCTATTCTCTGTAAAACAAGCTTTGAGGATGTGACAACACATGAAAAATTCCTTCAGCTGTGCTTTTGCTCAGCACAGTTTGGGTGAGCTGAGGCTGCCCTAGTGGCAGATTTGTCATATCTTGCTTCATTTCCATATGCATTCTGCTCCCATGGCTTTCTTGGCAGCTCCCTCTCAGCTGGTACTGCACCCCACTGCATCCACACACACAGAGCAAGCTCCTGGACTGATGAGCTTGGAGAGAACAGGCATCACTGTCAGGAGGCACTGGAAGAAAAGTCCCTGCCTGGGGCAGCTCACGGGCTTGATCTCAGCAGGCTACGCAGTGTTTGAGGCAGGTATGCAGGGAGGACAGAGAGGAATGGGCAAGTGAAAAGTAAGTAAGAAGTAAGGGAAAAGCTCAGCCAGCAGAGACACGGCTTGGTTAAGTCTCCTGAAAATTCCTCAGAAAATTAGAAAAACATCAAGGTTCACAGTACCAAAGGAACACACATGCTGGCAGGGACACACACATGTGAAGAGCACGATACACAGGTGTACCTGTGGGGAGGGCTCGAATGTGTGAGCACACTTGTCTGAACAGCAATAACCTCCTAGTTCCATTTTAATGCCACATCAAAAGCAAAGCAGGTGGTGGAATACATGGGTCTGTTTGTGGGAACCAGCATAAGAGAATGAACCTGCACAGGCTCACTGCAACTCCTCACATCCAAAGAAGGTATTAGGATTGGACTGAGATAAATGCAAGTTTAGAAATACAACAGGCAGAAGCACTGAACAATTTTCAGCAAAATCCACACTCATGTAAAATGCCAGCAACCTGGACTAAATACCTTTGTTAGAAGTAAATGAATCTCTAAGAGCTGTGACAAAATTACTTCACTTGCAATCATTACTGGTAAATAAGCAAAATTATCTTGCTATTGTTGCTATTTATAGCAGCACCCATAACACTAGCTGCTTTCCAAACAGATTTCTCCTCACCGAGCCTACAACAACTGTTATGTGCCTGTGGACATAAAATTATTGTCTTCTGTAGTACAAGTTGCTCACTTGGCTCAAAGTTCACTTAGGTTCACTTGGGCTTCAAAGTTCAAAAAGCACCATGGTGGGTGAATCTGGAGTTAAAAAACCCAAAGACTGTAACTGCATAAGGGATAGAAGAGCAATTCCCTCATGGCAAGCACCATTTATCCTCTGAACAATAGGATTTTTAATGTTGAAAAGCATGTTTGATTTTAAATTCATACTTAAATTCATAAGAAAACACTGTGGTACTCTATGTTTGAACTAACAATTTTGTTTTCTTTTATCACTATTACAATTTTTATTGACAGTAAAATCATCAAATACTTCTGGGAATAAAAAGTAATAAGTGAAAGCTTAGAGATTTAGAGAATAATATTTCAGGAATTTTGCCTCAAATAACCAGGTCTTTTATTTTTGTTGGTGCACTTGTATGCATGAGAAGAAACAGTGGTGTTCTGTCAAATAAAAAGAAACATCTTTCTCATTAGGACTGTGTTTATCACGCTTTCAAATGTTCTACAAACCAATGCCCTATTTGTCACTGTAATTCAATATAATAAAAGCTGTCAAAATTGCTCACTTTGCTTGCTAGAGACAAATTTGCTGAAGTTTTGCAGCACAAGCCAAATAACACAGCACCAGATCCTCCAGCTTTTATTTCACTCTTCTCTAGGCAGTATTCTTACTAGTTTCTGTGCAACTTTTCCAAAAGTAAGGGCTGAAAGTTTCAGTTTTGAACATGAGACTTTTTTAGAAATAAACAGTCACAGAAATCCCATTTACAAAGCATGTTGGATGACTGGAATAGTACTGCTTGTGAGTTCTATCTCTGAAATACCAAGCTTATTTCCTTCAGATTATTGCAAAATACAGACTAAGTATATCCTTGATGAAACTCCCTTGAGGTCCATGAGGTCACCCCCAGGATTAAACACTGCCTGACCTTTTGCACACAGAGCTCAGAAGCACTGTATTTTGACGCCTACTACGCCTTCAGAGATGTTAGTCTGTTCCACTAAAAACAAAGTTTATAGATCTCATCCCTCATGGGAAGAGCTTTGATGAAGCAACTCTGTTACTACCTTGTCCACAGACTCTCCAGGACCACACTGTGTCCTTCTGGCAATAGACAAAATAGACAAAGCTATCACTCAAGGGCAGCCTTGAGTAGTGGCTACATTTTCCAAGGTTCAAAAAAGATGTTTTGATACATTAAATAAAGAAATCACATCGAGAGCTTTGTGTTGGGAATTGGTAGACTGGCAGGCCATGTGAAAAGCAGCTGGGACAGTGGTTAGGGCAAAGGATTAGAGTCAGCTGCTCTTTTTAGTCTTCCCCACACTACTGACTTGTCCTGAGATTTGGAGAAGATTTTTATGGTAAAATTTATAAATTAGAGTACTTCTGAATTGTCTTTCTGCATCTGTGCAGACTGTAGCAGTTTATCACGTGAAAACGCTTTTACAGGCTCAGATAAAAGCTGCTAACTATTAACAGCTGTAGTGACCAGCAAATGCCTTTTTACCTCTTTTTGAATATGTGCCCAAAGACGGATGAAGATGTGTTCTACACCTGTAAAGAAACAGATTTCTGTGTAGACAGTGGGGCCTGGTAAGACCAGAGAACATGAAAAATAAAATGATATCTACTGATGACAGCAGCTCCTCTGACTGAATCCTTTATTGCAGCTGCACAGACAGACCACTCCCTGAGTTTTTACTCCGGCCATTATTCCTAACTTGGCATCCAGAAGTCAGCCTTGGCTTCCAACATGGGAAAAAAAAAAAAAAATCAGATAGTTTTAGGCTAACACACAGTAGCCTCCCTTAAACATTCAGGGTATTGTGCATGTGATAAAGGGTTGAATAAAATAGTGGCAAAAGTCTGTTATCTTCCAAGGCTCAGGAAAATAAACCACAAAGACAATCCAACAAAGTCCTCTTTGTTCCTGAATAGAATCAACAAAATGAAAGGAATCTGGTAGAAGAGAGAAGGCAAGAAAGAGGTCTGCTGCAGGGAGCAAGTACAGACAGAATCACCCTTTGCCGGTTCCTCTGACAGAGCAAGTGCATGATTATCACATGAGCCTCACAAAGACTGGAATTAAAGGGGCTGACTCGGCTGTCACATCGCTTAAGCTGCACTGAGGTCAAAGGAGTTCGGACTAACCGAGGTCAACCACACACAGCCAGGGAAGTAGGGGTCTCTTTTTCTGAGCAACAATTGCTCAGGTTGACAAAAATAGATACCTAGAGCCCACAATGGCTTATACATGAATGCATAATCTGGTGTACCTTCACACCAGATCCCCACAAAATATATAATCAATAGTGCTCTGAAAAGAATAGACCCTCAGTGTAGGCTGTCAGGTGGTCACTAGAAACAAATGTAAAGGGCAAAGCACACAGAGAAGTCACCATCTGTGCTACCTGCTAAAACACCGAGGGGAAAAAATATTAAGTCTGACATACTGGAGCACAAGAATGATAAAATCCAAATGCAAGCAGGTGTCAATGGCATGGCCATAGGGGAGCCTGCTATTTGCAGGTCTCCACATGTCTTCTGCATATTGCTTCATGAATCGTGTCTCCAACAGAGACTTCTCGCAGATTTCCAGTGATGCCAGGGCTACTGATAAATGTCTCTGTGCTAAAAATAGTACCTATTCTCTCCCATGCCCTCTGTCCCCTTTCAGCTTCCACTTCACTTGCTTCAGCTCCAAGAGAGGGGCACTGACCTCGTCTCACCAGGAATATCAAATATCTCCACAGCTTTGATGAACCTTTTCATAAGAATGGGAAAAGGAGAAACATACACATCAACTGGGTAGTCATGTGCTGGATGGGTCTGGATACATCCTGAGATTTGTGTTTAAAAGTAAAACTGATATACATCTGCCTTGGTATGCAAGCACAGAAAAACACCTTTTGTTTCTGTGTGGTTTTGTGGGTTTTTTTTCTGGAGGCTCCAGAAGTGTTTGAACTGGGTCCACAGAAAAATCTACTAATTTTGTCATAGACATAGAACTATATCATGTTTACCATTATCATCACTTCTGCATATTAACCATGCTTAGGATGCTAGTGGGCTTGTTGCTCCACAACATAGATTAAGTGTCTCTGCCCAACACACTCATATTCACCCTTGAATCTTGATTTGTGAATCAGGATTTTCCATCTTGATGTTATTTGTGGCAACATCCCAGATTTTTAAAATACTTTATACAAATAAATTCTGTGTCCCCTTCATTCCTCAAGTCATAACACTGGGGTTCCTAGTAAACAAACTAGATATACTGTGACACCAATATTGTGAACAGAGCCAGTGTTTCAAACATTGCTCTGTCACACCTAGTTGTGGACAGGAAACTTGCTAAAACAAACCCTGAGAGTGTGGGTAAGAGAGCAAACTGCATGACCTGCAGGGATCTTCACAGATGTGCTCAAGGTGATAGTGCAGGATGAACCTGAGAAAACAAGTCCTTGGGTAAGCTCAGTTCTCTTTTACGACCTGACTGTTAATGACTATGTGTTTACCTGACCTTGAGGAAAGAGCCCCTATTGTGGCTTATCAAACCCAGAGGGATTCCCAGTGTCCTCAGGAAGGTCTGGGTCAAAAGTTAAACTGATAACTCCAAATGCACTATCTGTGCTTTATCATTTGATAGACTTTGGACTGGAAATACTGTTCAGTGTCCAGTGCTGTAAAAACAGAGAACTACTATTTTTAATTTCTGTTCTTTTAATCCAGTTCTACCTCACATTTTCTGCTCTTTTGCAAGGTTTGAGATAGTGTTGGTGCTGTGCCCCCTAGGTCAGAATCACCTTACAGAAGGATATGCCAATGCCTATTGTTAAGGGAGGTGTGTATGTGTTTAGGCCAGGAGGAGGAGAACTGTCTCTACTGATGCTGCCTTACAGGATCCTTGAGGAAGCCACACAGAGTGAACTGCCAAAGCCAGAACCTTCAGTGCTAGTGAAGGGAATGGGTAAATCCTTGGACCATGGAATTTGGACTTTCTGACACAGCTGGTACACCAACTGAGAAGAGGATGAGAAGCAGGCACTCCAATCTTGTGCATCCTGGGCAAGGTGAGGGGCTTATGCTCAGGGACCTGGAAGTGTTCACTCCTGACCTGCTGGATACTGAGAAGACTGTGATTCACCAAACAGTAGGACTCTCTCTTGAGCATTCTCCACTGAAAATGTTCTGGTTTTGTCTACAAGGAAGTCTATTCTTGTATCTCCAAAGTGATGAGAGGTAATGCCAATTTCTCTTTCTGTGTTGTCACCAAGTCCTCAACTCAGCATGTCTTGCTGGTAACTTATCCATCCATTGCAATAAACCAGCCTTGGTCTTTCACACCATGTTAAAGGAAATAACCAGCAGAGTACTTAAACAAGGCTTGGCTTGACTGCAGATTTCAACTGAGTTCGGCAGTAAAAGGAAACCCTAGTAGTACTACTTCCCCACAGTTAGCCTTGCTCAATGCTTAGTGTTAAGATAAATTATGTTCTTCTGTGTGTAGGATGAAATAAAAGTAGCTGTCACAGCAGGATGAATTTGTCGAAAATTACTTACATTAGGAAGCATTTGTTCCCATAGAAGGAAAAATTTTGAAAATATATAACCAAGCTGATATTGGAGATGTATCACATGGGGCCATAGTTCATGATCTATGTAGACTCAGTCCTTTTCTCTAGCAACCCTTAAAAGGGACTTTGACAGAACTATTATTTTCTTCTGAATATGTATAAACAAATCCACTTCTACAACTTCATTTCCAGTCATCTCTGTTCATTGTTCTTCTATTGCAAGTATTCCTTGGCATGGTTTAAAAACTACTGAACTATTTAATAGCAGTTTAAAAGTAACAGCTATTTACTTAGACTAGATGTAAGTAGAAGATGACTAAATGGGTCATTACCTTTACAAGTAAAGTGTTTATGGAAGAGGATTTGAGAGAAATGAAATTATAAATCCAACTACTCCGTTATTCTCCGTGTTTTAAATTAGAAAGCAGAATGCATTTGCAAAGTTAAGTACAGGATAAGACTATTCTGAGCCTAATAAAAATATGAAGGTACTGTTAGAGAGAATTTTCCAGTTGCTTAGCCCTTGGAGAGCCACTTCTAGGGCTGCTTAGGTAGGGATTCTTGGCTCTAACATCCCAAGTATGATCAACATTTTGCTTTACTTCTCGGTCACTAAAGGATACTAGTTGCGAACAAGAACATATTTTCCATTCAGGTGGAGAAAGGAGCTGGAAATGTATAAGATGGAGCACTTCTTTTCCCTTGAGATCTATCCAAGATCTTAAAAAATCAACAGAAATATTTCTGTAGAGTTTACGACACTCTGGATCACATCCTTAAAAGCTCACTTTGTGGTCAAGTCCATTCCTTCTTCCCTACTCTGTTGCTCAATTTGCTTTCTGCTGTTAAGATCATTTTGCAAATATTAATAAATCTGTATAATCTTTGACCTTTAGCTGAGTCTTTTTTCTATGGCACCCTGTTGCATTGTAGGCATGATTGCATGGATGAGGGTTGCTCTGGAAATTACTCATAAAAATTAATTGTCTGGTAATACCACCATTGTCAATATGTGTAGATTGCAGCATTCCCCCTGTGGACTATTGTAGAAGACCATAAAACTTCATTTCCAGGAAAGTTTCAAAACTTTTATTTTCTAGGGAACATTAATTATCAGAATCCAGATGACCTGTCCTATTTCTCTATTCACTTCCTCTTTTTTTTTCCCCTCATCCGACATGGTAATTTGAAGGCAACTGGCAACAGATCACATGTCAGGCTCCTGGTTTTATGCCCTTGTTTCACATCAATGGCAACTGAAGTGTTTAAAAGCAGCCAGACTCATAAGCCTAAACCCCAAACCAATGTTTGTATGTGACCATTCCCCTATTGTTAAGCTTTTGTGCCAACATCTGATTTACAAGTCTGACAGTTTGCAGACATATGCTTTGGCATTCTACAGGCTTCCTGAGACTCATGCTCTCCCGCACTGCTGGTTGACCACTCCTTCAAACACAGGACATTGATGGATCATCACAGTGGACAAACAACTCTGGACCTACAAGGTTGTGAAAACTCTGAGCATGCCTCCATTGGAGTTTACAGGGACGTATTTTTTCACTGAGAAATTATATTCTTTTGAGACCTGACCTTTTACAGGTACTTACAATTCCTTATGAAGCTTTTACCTGGGAGAGATTCCCATGCCTGGGAGGAAATACACCAAAGAGCAAGAAAACTGCCAGTCCTCCTAGATAATCATCCTATGATCAAGGCACTGACTGGTGGCAGGGGAGTCTGGATTTCAGGTTTCTGTTCTGCACGATACCTCAGTATCAGACAAGCTTTCTGATCACCAAAATATCAAGTTATTCCAAAGAACGGCTTCCTCTCCTTCTCCTGTTGGACCTCTTTCACTTTGTATAAATAGTTAAACATTAGTTGGAACAAGGGCTTGAACTTGGACTGCCCATTGGACTTTTGTATTCATCTTTCCCCAGGCCAGTGAATAGCTAAATATTTGTAAGCACTTAGGAAGGTGCAGAGCAATAGAGGTAGCTGAGGGGATCCCAGGAACTCAATAAAAAGACAAAGAAAGACTTGTGGTAAAGTCATTTAGTAGAGCATGAAACACCTGGTTTTCAATCCTTGACCTGAATGAAGAAGAAAAAAGACTACTACCTGTTCTAGGTGAGGCTTTGTCAAAGCATCTACAAAGGTCACAGTTCCACCAAATTTTGAAAAGAAATAATATTTAAAACTCATACTTATTTTCTTTCTGAAGTGAAAAAAAAAAATGTTTTAGCTGAATGATCCTCTAAAAAACCTCCTGCATTAGGATGAAAGTGTTAAGTATCTTTAGCATCATTGTAGCTTGGTTCCTAAAGTTTCTGGAACCTCTGCCCCAGACATGAAGAAGGATCTCACTGTTCCAGTTCCAAGTGGAGCAATTTCTTCTCACAGAATAGAATAGAATAGAATTGATTGGGTTGGAAAAGACCTCAGAGATCATCAACTCCAACCCTTGGTCCAACTCCAGTCCATTTACTAGATCATGGCACTAAGTGCCATGCCCAATCTCAGTTTAAAAGCCTCCAGGGACGGTGAATCCACCACCTCCCTGGGCAGGCCATTCCAATGCCTGACCACTCTCTCTGTAAAGAATTTCTTTCTAATATCCAGCCTAAATTTCCCCTGGCAGAGCTTAAGCCCGTGCCCCCTTGTCCTATTGCTGACTGCCTGGGAGAAGAGACCAATCCCCACCTGGCTATAACTTCCCTTCAGGTAGTTATAGAGAGTGATGAGGTCACCTCTAAGCCTCCTCTTCTCCAGACTAAACAACCCCAGCTCCCTCAGCCTCTCCCCATAGGTCTTGTGTTCCAGTCCCTTCACCAGTCTTGTTGCTCTTCTCTGGACCCGCTCCAGCACTTCAATATCTTTCCTGAACTGAGGGGCCCAGAACTGAACACAATACTCCAGGTGTGGCCTCACCAATGCAGAGTACAGGGGAAGGATCACTTCCCTTGTCCTGCTGGCCACACTATTTTTGATCCAGGCCAGGATACCATTGGCCTTCTTGGCCACCTGGGCACACTGCTGGCTCATGTTCAGCATCCTGTCAATCAGCACCCCCAGGTCCCTTTCTGCCTGGCTGCTCTCCAGCCACTCTGTGCCCAGCCTGTAGCGCTGCAGGGGGTTGTTATGGCCAAAGTGCAGGACCCGGCACTTGGCCTTGTTGAACTTCATCCCATTGGAATCAGTCCATCTCTCCAGTCTATCCAGGTCCCTCTGCAGAGCTCTCCTGCCTTCCAGTAGGTCGACACTCCCTCCCGACTTGGTGTCATCAGCAAATTTGCTGATGATGGTCTCAATCCCCTCATCTAAATCATCGATAAAGATGTTAAACAGGACTGGACCCAACACTGACACCTGGGCCCCTTCTCCTGACACTCTTCTCAGTTTTGCTGGCATTTTTAAAATGAAGGTTTAAGTCTATTATTTAAAAATTGTTTTCACATGACAAGTATGACATTTAGTCATATTTAGTCACACAGAAAGATAAATAAAAGAGGGAAAAGTGAGTGATTAATGTAACATTACCATAACAGACCATATAAAACGTAAGATAAGAACTGGACCGGTTGAGTCCTAATCCTCTCACCTAACCTCTACATAACATTCCATAATAACTTTAATGATTACATTTAGTGGTCAAAAATATTTATTTTCAAGTGGTTCTTTGTTAAGGAACTTGATTAAGCTCTTTGATTAGGAACTATATTTGTGTATTGGATATATTTTAGTCTGTTTCACCTCTCTATAATCATTTGATATCAACACCATGCAAGGTTCCATTCTTTCTTTAATGTCATATAATCATTCTCATAAGCACTTTCATAAATTCAGTTAAGAGTTAACCAACTAAAATATACAAATATGCGAGAGGTTTTATGAAGAACTACAACTTCAAAAGGAGTTAGTTTAGGAGTCATGACCTTATTTTTTGCAATAACTTATGCATCATGAACTTACGTAATTGGCAGCAGATAACGTATCACACTCTCGGTTTTATGTCCTTGGTTTGACAACAGTGTCAATTGAAGTATTTGCTAACTGCAGAACAAATGGAGTCTCATAGCTGAAAATGTTTTCATTCCAAAACTGCTGTTTGTACCAAAACATTCTCCCTTTATTGTTCCTTTTTGACATTACTGAATTCAGTATCAGAAATGGATAAGGGTATACAGATAATTTTGTACATCCAAAAGTATCTCTGAATACTATTTGTCCTAGCAAAATGAAAATATCTGAGAAAGTATATATTTGTCTAATTAAAATATCATCAGAAAGCGCAAAAACACACATATGAAATGTCCTTGGAGCTCTAAATCTTCGTTATCTTTAGAGCAGGAGTCAGTTTTAAGATAAATTATTGGGAAATGAGTGACCTGGATTTTAAAATACTTTAGTTTAGTAGGGCAGGTTTAAGTCTACTTTTTCCTTTTCCCAGAGACTGCATTAAACAGCAGCCAAGAGGCAAGGCCAGACTGCTCCTCGGTGTCAAAACTGGACACTTAAAAGGCCAGTTCTCTTGGGACACTAGAATCTTCATAAGCTACAGCAGAAAATGCATAAAGCAGCAAATCATTATACAGAAAGGAAGGATTTAAAAGGAACCTTAGTGACTTAAGGTCTTAATATCCATTTAAGTTCAATGGCAGAGAAGCCCAAATTTAATTTTGTTAATTTGAAGTTTTCTGTTTGACCAAATAAGAAATGAATGTTGGGAAACAATTATAGGCCATCAGTGTAGTAAAGCATTTGCTATTATTTCTCATCTGAATCTGAATTTAAACTGAAAGACAAACAGATATGTGTTTTAAAATCTGGCTCATATTAGATTATCACCTATGATGTACATTACTTGGTAGACTTATTTTTGAGTCAATTTTATTAAAAACTTTTGGTATCTGGGAGAGTAAATTGCCATCAATTAAACTCCATGATGTAGCTAAACTAGGAGAAGTTATAAATAACAGAGAAGGAAAACAAAAAAATTGTAATGAATAGCAGGAGGAAGGACAGAAAATTTAAAAACTGGAAGAAATTAAATTGATATGCATAAGAAACAGGGGCACCCGTTATAGAATCATATAGTTGTGTAGGTTGGAAAAGGCCTCCAAGATCACTGAGTCCAACCACTAAACCATGTTCCCTACGTGTCTTATAGATACTCCCAGGGATGGTGGTTTCACCACTTCCCTGGGCAGCCTCTTCCAATGCTTGACTGAAGCACGACCTGCCTTTCATAAACCCATGCTGGTTAGGCCTGGTCCCCTGGCTGTCTGCACATGCCAAGTGTTAGCACTCCAGATGTTCTGGTCCATAACCTTCCCCAAAATTCCACATTCATCAGATGGAAGAAATGCAAGGAGTTGCAATTCTGACAGAAACAAGTACAGCATGAGAGACCACACTGTCACACAGCAAGAAAACAAAGCCCTTTGGAGCTGTCAATGCAAAGATCTATGTAAACTCCAGTACAAATATGGTGGTGCACTTAGAATCATAGAGGAAATTTGTCTTGAAGGGTTGTCATAAACTGACCAAATCCATTTCTCTTTCTCTATGCAGGAACAATAATATCTTTATTCTTAGCAAATTATTTTTTGTTTAGTCTTTTTTTGTAGCAACCTCTCATCATGGATTTTATTTAACCTCCACAGTGCTTCAATGCCCTTATCATTAGAAACATTTTCCTGATGTCTGACTCAAATCTCTCTTGTTGATATACAACATTGCATTCAGCTCTGGACAACACATGCTCAAAAAGATCTGGATTGTATCTGCACCAGCATTTAAGTTCATCCTTACTCATTACACTCTGGTTCACACAACAAAACAAACTCATATTCACAGACTTTTAGACAAAACTAAATCAGAAAATGAATTCCAGAAGTGCATATAATGATCTCCAACCAGTACATAAATCCAGGTTGAGGGACCAGTCAGAACTATTCCAAAACCTTAAAGCATTCATGATTGTGGATGTTAAGCCCTCAGGACAAACCATTTTACTCTGCAGGTCTTGTTTTGGTTTTACCCCACACTCTTACATCTACTTACTAAAGTAGATATGGCTACTGCCAAACATTCACTGAAGAACAGCAAAGATGTGATGGGATAGAGAAACTGATTTATTAGGAAGGAGGGGGCCAAATACACAAAGGTGGCAAAAGGAGTTTTGTAGCCATCATTTGTCCTGGCACCTGTCACAGGGGTCACAATTATGGTCATGCAGTTTTACAGCCCTTTCCCTCGGAGTGACCAACACCCTGGGCTGGTCAGCTTGAGGACACAAAGATTGTAAGACCCAACAACTATATTGGCTTTAGGAATGTGAGATTTTAATTTGATATCTCAGAACATAATCAAGGATAAGATGTACTTAAGATAAGAAAAAAAATAAATACTTAATTTCAGAAGACAATGTACTGGCATGACATCTTTTAAACAATGGAACAGTCTCCCAGACTCTTCCCAGTAATGGATCCTGTTGTTTGGTGCTTTTATAGCCAGATTGGCAAATTCTAGAAAACAGCCTGCAGGATATAATCTTGCTTTGGCAAGAGATTGGGCTGGATGATCATTTCCATCTAAGCTTCCTCTCAATTCAGGCTAAAGTTTTGCAAGCAGGATCTCTTTCTTACTTTGTATTTGCAATATGGAACCATATTTCAGCTGGAGCTCCTAGGTGTAACACTTAGCCACAAAAAATTCCAGTTAGAGCTCTTGGGATACGATGCAAACCTCCTTAAAGATGACTGGACTGCTTCCAATGCTTTGAGGAACCCTCAGGACAAACCTCTGATACTCACAGAAATGAATGCATGTCTGTCAATGTGTGAGAAGTCAGAGCCACTCTTTCCTTTGGGTTCCCCGAGCTGGGAAGAAGCGACCCAGCATTAGCAGAAACATTGTGCAGCACTGTGAACACGTGACTTTGCCTGAGCTACTGTTTCCTGCTAAATAGTGGAATGCTGACACAGAGTGACACAGCTTCTGGATTCAAGCTGACTTGTACCTTGTCAGTCTTCTCTGCATGCAGAGGAAGATTTCACCTGCTGTCATAGGAATGTCTTTAGTTAATGTCTATGTTAGTGAGAAAAAAAAATCCTAAAATAACAAAACAAATTCTGCCCGTTGACCCCTCCATGTGCCCCACTTCTTTAATATCTGTCACCAGAGTGTCAGTACACCGAACCATGAATCACTATTATTTGATGTCTAATACACAATCAACCAATCAAGCATCTTGCCCCAACAAAAGCAACAAAAACCAAGGGAACTGCACTGCACTCACAGGGAACAGTTGAGAGTTTTGCTGGTTCTTTGGGGCCAGCTTCTCCTGTTAAAATTTCTGTGATGTTGAACCTTCTTCTCTAAAATTTTTTTTCTTAAAAAGATCCCAGTTTAGCCACACATAAATGTGTCATCTAAGCCTTACCAGTAATTTTGAAAAATTACAGCCACATTCTTGAATGGAGAGGCTGCATTTTTATTTCAGCAATATGGATATAAATTAGAAATCCTCCTTCTCTCTTTCTTAAAATAAAGAACAATGCTCTTTACTGGGCTGTATACTGTACCCCTTGAACCCAAATACATGCACACTGAGACCAAGACCAACAATAGCAAATGCAGAATTATTTATTGCCATTTGAAAGATAAGTACACACAACAGAGCAAATAGGAAAAAAAATCAAAGCAAGTTTTAAAATTAAGATTACAGAGCAGAAATAACAGGAGAAGAACTTAAACATGTTGCTGTCCCAAGCGGATGCAAATTTCAATGGAAAATAACAGATGTTTCCAAAGCCAACCACAAAAAATGAAATAAAACTTAACTTAAATGTAATTTATTCTGACGATTTTGTTATTATAGAGTCACATATGCATGTAGTATTCATGGTTATTTCTCAAAAATTAAACTCTTCTGGGCTCAAATTTGTGTAACACCAAAAAAGGATTTTAAAAAGAGAAATCCCTCTATTCTGTGAAACAGTTTCTGGGAACTTTCCTGGAAATCCCAGCAAGACAAGCCAAAGAAAATTATCTATGGGGAATTGTGATTGTTGCAGCAAATGTGTGCTTATACTGTGATTCATTTAATTAAGCCCTTCAAGTGAATAATGGGATACAAAACAAGGGGCATACTGACGATGAGTAATCAATCTGTAACAAGATCTCTCCAGTTATTAACTGTACATTACACAAATGTTAATCCAGATCAGCAAAAAAAGGCCTACCACACTTACATGTTATGATTTTTTCAATAGAAGCTTTAAAGTGGCATTTGTCAAGGGTGTTAATTTTAAATTATATGGCTAGTGACAACACTGTAATACCACCCAAGATTTCAGCATGCTGGGAAAAATCTCTTCTCTTTTGAAGTTACATTTTAAAAAACCCAATTATTTTTGAAGGGTTTTAGGGAGTATGGAGTGAGAGAAGAAAACACACAGTGAAGAAGCTAAAATGAAAAAATAGATGTATAAGAGACATACATCCGGAGTCCAAAGCCCGAGAGACTTTTCATCTCTATTTCAATTTAAATGAATAGTAATGTGTGATAATTGTGCTAGGAAAATAGAAACTGTTCTCTCATAAGCAATACTGCTGTTTCCAAACAACAACTGCACTGTTAACACATTCATTTCTATTGTACTGTATTACTAATAGTCAAAATTTGTTATGAACTTGTGGTTATTGAGTGAAGTGCATTCATAGCCCCAGTGAATTCCTTTTGGACAAGCACATAAGACACTCAGCAACTATGGATCTGTGGCTATTATTAGAATTGCCTTTGAGTAGGTCTGCAGCTACATTTGGGTGAAGACTGGTCTCCAGTGGTCCACAAGCAGATGTACATCAACCCATGCTTATTGTGGTATAGTTTGGAGAAGTGGCACTGTGGAGAAATGATATTAAATCCTGGGAAGAATGTGTAACAGGAAGAAGTGCAGTACTCAGAGATGGAGACTGAGATGCTGCTAAGCTGTAACTGATGTTGATAACCTTTTAATGAAGCAAAGCAACACAGATGAAAAGAGACACACATGCTCTATATTCGACTCTCCAGTTTCTGATACATCATTCATAACACCATCAAAATTAAGGCATGTCAGCTTGGACAAGGACTTGCAACAATCTCTTTTGAAAGTATGTTATCTATCAGTATGGCTTTGAAAATTTCTCTTACTTACACCTTGTGCTTCAGATTACTCATAGATTCCTGTGACATTTTTATGTTCTAGTTGGGACAGATCAAACAGGCCAGCTGAACAAATTTAATGCAATTAAATTTTCCCACCAAAAAAAACCATGCCAAACAAACAAAGAAATAAAAAACCCACCAGGCATATTTTAAAGATAAGGGTTGTATTTTGGGCATTTATAACACTATACAGTTACAAATACATGAAAATGTAGGGCAGTTTTACACAGTTCAATCAGAGCAGAGGAGGAAGTAAAAATTCGCAACCCACACTTCAAATGCACATGAGCAGAGGAATTCTGCATTTGCTTAAGCTCTGTCTTATGAGGGATCAGTGTTGGGTCCAGTCCTGGTTAACATCTTTATTGATGATTTAGATGAGGGGATTGAGACCATCATCAGCAAATTTGCTGATGACACCAAGTCGGGAGGGAGTGTCGACCTGCTGGAAGGCAGGAGGGCTCTGCAGAGGGACCTGGATAGACTGGAGAGATGGGCTGATTCCAATGGGATGAAGTTCAACAAGGCCAAGTGCCGGGTCCTGCACTTTGGCCACAACAACCCCCTGCAGTGCTACAGGCTCAGCACAGAGTGGCTGGAGAGCAGCCAGGCAGAAAGGGACCTGGGGGTACTAATTGACAGGAAACTCAACATGAGCCAACAGTGTGCCCAGGTGGCCAAGAAGGCCAATGGTATCCTGGCCTGGATCAAAAATAGCGTGGTCAGCAGGACAAGGGAAGTGATCCTTCCCCTGTACTCTGCACTGGTGAGGCCACATCTGGAGTATTGTGTTCAGTTCTGGGCCCCTCAGTTCAGGAAAGACATTGAAGTGCTGGAGCGGGTCCAGAGAAGAGCAACAAGACTGGTGAAGGGACGGGAACACAAGACCTATGGGGAGAGGCTGAGGGAGCTGGGGTTGTTTAGTTTGGAGAAGAGGAGGCTTAGAGGTGACCTCATCACTCTCTATAACTACCTGAAGGGAAGTTATAGCCAGGTGGGGATTGGTCTCTTCTCCCAGGCAGTCAGCAATAGGACAAGGGGGCACAGGCTTAAGCTCTGCCAGGGGAAATTTAGGCTGGAGATTAGAAAGAAATTCTTTACAGAGAGAGTGGTCAGGCATTGGAATGGCCTGCCCAGGGAGGTGGTGGATTCACCATCCCTGGAGGTTTTTAAACTGAGATTGGACATGGCACTGAGTTCCATGATCTAGTAAATGGACTGGAGTTGATGATCTCTGAGGTCTTTTCTAACCCAGTCAACTCTATGATTCTATGATTCTATGATTTTAGCCCTTACACATGACATTCTGAACTGGCAGAAAGCTGCTAGCAACCTCTTCAGTGCTGTCATCCTCATGTACCTCAGGACACAAACGCCCAGCCTGAACTCCAAAATTACATTCTTCAACCCTCAAGTGGCAAAAACCCATCTAGAATTAAAAAATGGTACACCAAATTAACATGCAGTAAGTAATGAATTTTGCAGTCCTTACTTAGCAAAACAGTTTCCTCACATTACCTTTCCCAGAAAGTGAAGGCTGCGACATAATACATGGTGCTAAATTAAACCTCACACAAACATCACTGACATGTACAAGTCAAGTGCTTACTCATCGAATGTGATTCAAACAAATAACAAGTTACTGGCGGTCAAGGGCAAGCATTACATGAGGATTTTTCTGCTATTCAGAGCTGTGAATCAAAAGTCATGTATTGTTAAATTGAATATCCATACAAGAGGGCTGCGGTTACGGAATTTTGTGGCAATGAGAACTGTACTGAATATAAATGTCACCTTATTTACCATCCTGTATTATTTTTAGAATGTTCATTGCTAAGAAATATACTTGTGCAACTTTATACTTGAAAGCTCTGTATAAGAGAAAAAAGTTGATTCCAGAACTTTTCAGAAAAAAATATTTTCAGTTTCTATAGTTCCCACAGCTGTGAAAATAAGCACCTTTTCAACTACAGTCAATAACAGTATTCATCATAACAGGTCATTTTAGGAAACTTCCACGAAGGTGTTTAACAGATTATGGTTTAATGTCCTAATGGAAAAAAATAATGCATCAAACACCAAATAAAGTAAATAATTTTTGCACACAGAACACAGGATAAATGTTTTATAAAGTTCTTCTCTGACTGTTTAGAGCCTAGAAATGAGAAAAAGTTTCAAACACCTTCAAAAGTAATTCATTAAATGCTGGTGGTTGCATCACTGCCTCCTATTGCTGCACACTCAAATTTCATCATATCCTGTCAAAGACCAAATGGCCAAAGTGATGGTGGCACCCACTAGTTAAGCAACTTCTGTCCTGATTCCCCAGATGATTTGCTGCTTCTCACTGAAAACAAGGCTGCTCAGTATAGGACCCCTTCCTGTTTTCTCAGCACACATGCTTTTCCAGTTTAGTTCCCCCCTAAAATGGGTTCATACCCATGGAGTCAGCTAGGCCTAAGTTTGGGTGGTTCGTGACAAGAGGTAGATATTAGTGTCAAAATATTCCCATTAAATCAGCCAGATCTAGGATCCTCCCCTTCTTGCTTCTTAATTGTCACCATGACAATGTCAACACTTCAGTCATCGGTACTGAACATATGCGAGATTTGGCCCGACTCTTGGAGTCGTTACCCAGACTGCTTTCAGACACACTACTGCATTTGGGTTATAATCTTCAGTTTTCTTCACAGCCATAGAATTGGAGAAAGGGGATGGGAACTAGACAGCCTTTGTGGCATAGAGAAATAGCAACATCATGCCCAGTTCTTATGCTAACAGAACAAAACTGCTTTAAAGGCCGACTTCAAGGCCACTGCTGAAAGGGATGGATGTCAGGACTGATTGTTGTGATACCTCTTCAGTATCTCACTCATGAAAGAGGTGCATTTTTTGTCACAACATCTGGGGTCACTGTAAGTCATATGAGGAGCAGCTGAGGGAGCTGGGGATGTTTAGCCTGGAGAGAAGGAGGCTCAGGGGAGACCTTACAGCTTTCAACGACTACCTGAAAGGAGGTTGTAGCAAGGTGGGGATCAGCTCTTCTCCCATACCACTAGAAATAGAACGAGAGGAAATTGCCTCAAGGCGTGAAGGGGAGGTTCAGGTTGCTTTACTGAAAGTGTTATCAAGCACTGAAATGGACTTCCCAGGGAAGTGGTGAAGCCACCGTCCCTGGAGGTGTTCAAGAAACAACCAGACATGGTGCTTACTGCCTACGGTTTAATTTGCAAGGTAGTGGTCAGTCAAATCTTGGACTCAATGATCTTACAGTCTTTTCCAGCCTAAATGATTCTGTGATTCTCTTATCTGTAAGCAAGGGAAAATATTCCTAACAATGGAAATCTCAACCTTTAATATTGTAGCACCTTTAGTATTATGTTACACCCTCAGTGTTAATTTGGTCTAAGAGTAACTGTTTCATAAGCACAGTTGTATTTTTAAGCAAAGCTTTTGGAATTCTTTTTAAAGTATGTTTCCAGTAGCTAAAGAAAGATCAAATTTTAAAGGTACATTTCTAATTACATTCTGGCAGTACCTTAGCTGGGAACACTACCAGCACTATTTTCATAGCAAAAGCTGTGACAGTTTACATCAGCTAAGGTTATCTGCTGTCTGCTTATTATCAAACTACAATATGGTCAGCAGAGATGGCATAGAACACTGAGGTGCAAAAATTGAGAATTAACTTGTGAAATCTGTAAGTGTACAGAACAGGACTGAGGTATTTCACTGGAAGAACTAAATGACTTAAAGGAATGAAGCAGTACAAAGAGATGAAATCCAGAACTGCCTAGTTCAAACTCAAGAAGCTGGCAGCAAAAAATATCACAATAAACTGGGCACTTGCCAGCTGCACGTGGAGGAGAAAACTAGATGGTTCAGTCAAATTCAGGGTTAGCATGAGCCCCTGAAGAAATGCAGCAATGGTAAACAACTACAATTCAAAAACACATTGGGTGTTTCCAGCAGTGAGGGATGTGCTGGTCACACATAACTAGAATACTGTGTAAAATTTAGGTCACTCCTTTCAAGGACAGACACAGCTGTGCTCCATATGGGGGACATCCACAGCCACAGCCCTGTCACACGGCCCCCTGAGCATGTGCCTGGGCTCCCATGTTTGTGTCTGGGAAATCCCATGCCATGCACCACATGAGCAGGAAATCCACCCTGTGGGAAACGTGAATGACACAGATGGCCAGCGAGTGCACAATCCGTCTGATGCTCTTCGGTCACACTGGGCTCACCAAGATGGGTTGACTCTGTGTTGTATTGGCTGATACAACAAGAGAGGTTCCAGAACTACTGTACACAAACTGTTCATTTGTCCTTTGGGTTTCAGGCAGGTCCAAGCCATATTGTACAGCAGCGCTCAAATAACACAGTGCATCTAGGGTACACCCAGCATGTCCCCAACATGCCACACTCCTTGCCCAGGTGTTCAGCTGTCAAGCTGCATCTGTGTTTGTCTGTGACTTCCAGATGTCAACCAGACTGATGAGAATGATTGTGCTGAACCAGTGACCGTATGCTGTGCCAAACAATGCTAATGCAAGGAAAAGGAGGGTAGGAGCCATCCCTTGTTCTCCAATTAATTTCTTCCTATATGATGCAGGAAAATAGACTTGACATGAAGCAGGTGCAGGAAATTGCTTCTAGAAGGATCAGAGAAATGGAAAATCCATCTCATGAGAACAGACTGTGAACACATCTGAACAAACAGGTGCAGACCAATGTGAGCCTCAGTTGGCCTCACACTGTCCCAGAATCCACATGGTCTAAATTAGCTCAGTGCTAATGAAGTCTCCAGCAGAACTCAGCGGCTCAGGCTTAGCATTAAACTGCCACAGCCCTACAGGCACCCTCTAGGAGAGGGCCAATTCACATCCCAGCTCACTTGCATTGTTAGCAGAGAGCCTGAATCTGCCTGAGCCCATCAGTGCCAATACACCCCACAAGAGTTTGGCTTGTTAGTCCCAGTGGAGTGGTGCCCAAGCGGGTAGGACTGCCTTCCATGATCTTAAAGGTCTTTTCCAATCTAAATGATTCTATGATTCTTTAACTCACAGAGAAAGGAGAGGCAGGAAAACTGCCTCAGAAAAGAGACAATATTGGCACATGAACAAATGGCATAAATCTGCCACAGATATGTTTAAGCTGAAAATATGAATAATTCTATCCATCATGGCAGAAAGATCCTGGAACAGCTTCTCAAGTAATGGGGGAAATGTGTAACTAATTTTAAGGTGATGCTTGATGTTTCTGAACAGATGTTTGTCACAGAGGTGTCTGAAACACTCCTAGATGCCCCATAAGACCCCACCCCGAAAATCCCTGTTAGCTGTGAACTGCAAACCAAAATCCAATTGAAATCAGAAATTTAATTAAAAGCTGCACTTCTGAGCCAGCTGCTGGCAGGCATTACACTGGTAAAAAGTGACAGCTGCTTCACTGGCGGTGCAATGTCAACGAGTGTAGAATTGGCCAAGGAACAGGCACAAGTTACAACTGCCCGAGGACCACCTCACTTTGAAGAAGGTATTTCTAAAAAAGCCTTCAGAGACTTCTGACTATGCTTTAATTTATATTTTACTGCTGTCTTCCTCTTTTTTTTTTTTTTTTTGGCTCAGTGTGAGCATAATGCTAATTAAAATTAGTTAAGAAACAAAATGTTGGGTTTTCCAAATACAAAAAAATTGTTCTTAAAAAAATGTCCCCTCTTTACCTGGCAAATCCAGGGTTTGTTTGCAATAAATGTGCATTTCAGAGCTCTTTGTCTTTTATACAAGTGGACTTAGACCACTTTGATCCATTTAATTTGCATGTGTAAGTATATGGAAGTATACTATTCCCATTTTAAAAAGGGAATTTTCTAAAAGGCAGCATTTTCTTGTTTTGATAAATTCAATCTGGTTTTCAGGTAAGACTGTGTAGCAAGGGATTAATACTGTCACAAAATCAGTTTTATTAAAATGTCCAAAATAAAAGTATAGTTGGATTTCAGGAAATGGCTTGGCACACATGTTAATATTCAGAAGCAATTTTTGGTCCTTAAATTTAGTTTCACAGGGAAGCGTGGACCACTCCAGGTATCCAAAATAATTCAGACATTGAAAGAGTGAGTTGGAATCCAAAATTTCATATCTAAGCTTAAAGTTACCATTTAATCTTTGTTTGTTTGTTTTTTCTGCTAGAGCTTCAGGTAGAAGTGATGAGCCCTCAGAAATGATGAGCTGTATCACATAGATATGCTTGTCACAGTTTTTCCCTGTGAAGAGACTGTATTGCTCAGTCTAAGAATAACTTTAAAATTCACAGAAAGTGAGAACGGTTGAACAGTTAAAAATAAAAAGTCATAGGAGGACACACTGTTAGGCATAAACATTGAGACCCTTCAAACCAACTTGAGCTGTGGAGCTAACCTAAAGATTTTGAGTCAGATCCTGATCCCAGTGAATTCAAAATGATTTGCAGTGATAACTAATGTTTCTGCTTTTATTTCTGTTTTCCTTCTAATGAGTATCAGATATAACATTGCAAGACTACTCTGTAAACAAAGTGGAAAATTAATTGTTTTCAAAGGAACACTTTATTCACAGTAGGCTGTGCAGGGAAGGAATTAAGCCTAAGTAAATAAATGATGACAGTAAATAAGAATATACAGAGAAAGCAAAAATAAGAAAATGACAGTTAAAAATTGCTAGGTACATGATAAAAGCAAAATATACTGCTTACGAGGAAAATTCAACAACTGGATAAAATGCTGAGTAATTTCATCTGTGCGTTAAATTACTTGCAATTTCCTGCATAAAAATAAAAAATAGAACAGAAGTTCAGGCCCTTGTTATGCCAAAGATCTTTTCTTCATCCAACAGCAGAGGAGTTAGAAGGTTTACACAATTTAATGTCAATTAAAATATTCCATATAAACAATGCATAGTTGTCCAAAATAACTGACTTCCACTTCCAATTCTTTCTGGGCAAAGTCTGAGAAAGAAATACTGCATTGCAATATAAAATAAGCAAATTTCATCTATTTTGGAACAAGTGAAGAATTACATGCAGTTCAGATACATTAAAATCTTTCTATCTGGCTGCAGAGGCCTATTATTAGGATGTGTTAAACCTGTCCAGAAACTTCTTTCTATCATTGATAAACAATCCACGCATTAAATTAGGAGATTAAGACATGTATTCCTTCCAGTTCTTATGTATGTTTGTCATTAATCCAAAACAACATTGCCAAACCTCGACCACAGAAATAGTAAAAATAAATACCAAAGGTCTGGGAAGAGAAATCCTGAGGTCACAAAGAGAAGGTAACATCAAGGGAGTATCCTGGAAATTAAGTCTTATAAATCATCATGGGCTAAAAGAAACAAATTCAGCAATTGCATAATGCCATTTTATAGGGCTAAAAATAATAAGAGTCTTGGGGTGAATGCCAGGAAAAAAAAATCACTGGAAAACTTCACAAACATTTATGTTCAAAGAAAAGGCTTCAAGCAAGAAAGCTATTTGATGAGAGCCTCAGTGCACAGCAATGGTTCCTTCTAGGCTCCTGCTTGACATGCCCCTTGCTTGGAACAGGTCAGTCATGCTTAGAGCAATCATTTACACAAAACCAGACCCCACTATGTTCATAATATACATTTTACTTGTGTTGGGGAGAAAAGGTCAGTAGAATAATCACCTCCATTCCATATTCAAAGTAGGCTGATACTCCTGCCTTTCTGGATAAACTACTCCATTCTTGCTAAAGTGTTTCTTCCTTCACTCTACAGCTTATTCAAAGCCATTAAACCACTGCTGGGTAAAACTATTATGTTGTAGAAAATGAGGGTCACCCTGAAAAAGATAATCCTATACATGATACCTACAGATTTTTCTTGAATAAATGTGGTTTTTTAAATGCTTTTTAAATTTTTTCCTCCCTCTGAGTCTGTTAGAGATTGAAAATCTAAATGTGTGTATCAGTTCAGGCAGGGCACATGCAATCTGCTTAAAACCTGAGAATTATTAAATGATATTATTTTTAAATTCTTCATATTTTTTTGCACTTGCTAAGGAAAGTGAGATGATGCAAATTGGACCCTGAGCCTTCAGACCTCCTTTTGTCTGTTATCATGCTACAGGGCTTGGGCAAAATCACAATCACAAGGCAGGCACCAGGAGCTTTGCTGCTGATCATTCACGGCTTTATCACCTTGGGGCTCTGAGAACCAGGCTGTGACAAAGACTGGCAGGCAGCAGCGAGACCCCTGCAAGGCAAGGAATCTCAAAGGAGTGGTGTTCCCTTTACCCTAAAAGAGCCTGGAGCCTGTCTTTCAACTCAAAAGTATCCCCTTAACATTTTGAGAAAATACCCTTGCCGTGCTGCCTTTTAAAAGATGAAAAACTATCCTGAGTTATCAGCCTGCTGTGCTCATCTCTCTAAACAGTGTATTGAATTTTTATGTCATATGCTGAAGCATATTCTGTTATAAAAACACTGCATATGGTGAATTTTGTTACAATATTCTTAGAGGAGATTTAGATTCAAGCAAATTGCATCTCCTTATTCTCATACATCACACCTGAAACCAGTACTAACAAAGACAATGGAAGAAGTATTTTCTCTTTTCTGCCAAGGACTTCATCTGTATTCATTGTGTATAAAGTCACCACTTAAGTATAACTCTATGGGGTTCCACTTCTGGACTAGACTGTTGTCTTTGCTTCAGAGCAAACCATTCAGATGACTGTAATTATACCATGCTACCAGGGGGTCCAGCCTGAGCTCTTGAGCCACAGCAGCTTTCAAGCAGTTTGCTTGATGGGTAGCAGGGATATGCTTGGCACGGGGGTTTATGGATAATCTGATTTCCTACTGATGGGAGTGTGTTAGCAGCTGCTGCTGAAGTTGACATTGCTGGCTCACCCCAGAAGCCGGCTGTGCACCCCGTTTCAGCTACACTGCCCAGCAGGACCCTGTGACAGCCACTGTCACCTCCTGTACATCTCCTATGCTCTTCCACTACACAAAAGGGGAAGACTACATACATTTGCAGTGAAGCTTGTTCAGGAAATTTCTGCTCTTAACACATTCTCACTATGCAGTTCCACCCAGGGACAGATTGATAACATTGTCAAGTCTGACGGGATGGTCCTGTTAGCCCTGCCTTGGCTGCAGGCTGTGGCCATTTCTCTAGTGCCTCCCCTGTATCACAAGTGATCATCTCATTTTGTCATTAGCAAGTTTAAAGAACTAACCTGTCAGGAAATAACTCTTTTTTTCTAAAGCCAAGCTTCTCTGCCCCCTTAGTCCCCAAAGCAGGTCACCACAGGTCACTGCAAGATCACCCAAGACACAGTGCAAGCAGAAATGAGAAAGGATTAATGGGATGGAAATTTGCACTTTTTGTCATTCATCCAGTTGCACTGGAAGTTCTGCTATTATACGCTATTTTAGGGGTCCCAAAGTGAACCCAGTCACCAAAATCACCTGAGTTTAAAACCAGAATTTTGGTTATCTAGTTTCTAGTATCAGTACCCTAACCTGACAGGCACGACAGGGGCACTGGGGAGCAGCCACGTAGAGCTGGGTGCAGAAACCCATTAACACATCAGGGGAACTGTACACTTGGTCACACAGCAAAGCTTTGTCGGGTGACTCACAGACCCAAGAAAATGTTGGTTTCCACTTACCCAGGGTGAGACCTGAGCATTGCACTAACAGACCTGTGACTGTGGAATCAGTCTTGCCTCCAAATTAAACAGGTCTTTCCCAATTCAACCCACAGTCAGCAAGTGAGGGAAAAAAAGAATTAAAAAGCTTCAGTGCAGGGAACCTCTTTGTCATATATGACAGACTTGTCTCATATTCGAAGGTGAGAGTGCCAGGGTCAAGTAGGACATTCAAAGTCCATGTATCTGCTAGTGATTTTGTAGACCAATCTGCAGCATAGCACTTTTTTTGTTTCAGTACTCAAAGCTGCTCCAAGCATTAGCTAGGTGCTTGGTTTTCCTTTTTTTTTCTGAGTCATATATATATTATTTTTAAAAAAAAAATTAAAAAAAAGGCAGCAGAAGGGAGGAAAAGAAAAACAGGTGTCATCTAAAAGTGGTGAAAGATTAGGAGAGAGGTAGGTCCAAAGACAGCCAGACCCATGCACAGACTCCAGCTTATAGTAACTTTTTTCCAGAGGTGTCACTACAAGCAAACAACTGCAAATGGAGTTTATCCACCTTCAATTTCAGCAATATAACATTTACCCACTTCTTACAGATACCAGACAGGTGAGTAATTTACCACTGCACCCCTGCACCTCTCTTCAGTCACTCGGTAGCCACTTACGTGAGTAGAAATTGTCCAGCTCTTATTTCAGGAAAGTCTTTTTCATTTCCTTCACATAAAGTTCTAGCACATTAACGACATGTAGCTTAGATGACATGAGAGGTGGAACTCTTCCAAAATACATTTCGGTTCCTGTCAGAAAGTATTGCGTGCCTTTGTGCAGGAAATTATAAAATAGAAAATAAACATGTAAATATACCATTTCAACACATCCTCTACATCAAAGCAGGCCTGATGGTTTTAATTTCAGCTTTTTGAGGTTTTGTTTTTATAAGTTGTTGAATTTATTTTGTAGCTCCTGTTTATGAAAAGAGCTTTAAAAGAGTTATAAACTACATTTATCAAATGAAAAACTACAACTATAAAGTTCTCAGAAAAAAGGAAATAATGTGAATCATGTATGTGCACTTGTGCAGGGACACACACACACAAACATATATTTTTAAACTAGTGACTGCTGAACCACAGACCACATGCAGAAGAGTAAAAACCACCCATAACCAGATGTGCCACTGTAAATCCCATATTTTAGGATATATTCTGAAATCCTCAGTGCTCAGGAAGACGTAAATTCCCACACTATTTGTATCAGTGATATAGATTCCTAGAAAGACCGATTACCTTCACATTTCTAAAAATAATCCAAGCTCCAACTGGGAGGTACAACCCTTTTTAAATACAGAGAGGGGTTAGAGTGAAAACATGTGATTTTGAAAATCATCCAGCATAACACAGAAGTGAGAACAGCAGCAACATGTCACTTCAAACAGAGAACCAAAGGGCTGCAGAAGAAATTCCACCCTTTCCACAGAGTTAATACCTGAGTGTTGTACCTCAACTGAGCACATCGGTGCATGGCTTGTAGAGCCACCATTTGTTAAACTGTGAAAAAAAAGTGACCTCAGGTTATATCTAAATTTTCCTATGGCTGGAAAGTATAGAAGTAGGCAGGTGGAGCAAAACACTTCAGTTCTCTCTCTATCCACAGCTGAATAGGAAATCATAACTCAAAGGTTTCCTTCAAGCTATAAAAATAAAGCAAGGCTGTTTCCAGGGAATGGAGAAAAAGTAATTTCCAAAGTCCCTATCCATCTACAAATACTATATATAAGACCAAATAGCTTTTTTACTTTGGAATATCTCTCACTGATCTAGTAGAGCAAAGTTTGTTGATATTCAGGGTTGCAAACCCATCTGTTTACTCAGGCTTTTGTCTGTCAGCATAGTTTGAAGAGGTTGCTTTGAGATCAATTTTTTTTCCTGGGGGTTTCTTCAGAGCTACCGCAATTTGTTACTGCGTCTGTTTAGAGGCTTTAATTTGTGGTTTTCAAGATTGCATAACAGCACAGAGAGGTGGTGAGAGGCCCACATGAATAGTTCACAATAAGTTTGACAATATAGCAGATATCTACTCAGTAATTTTCCCTGGACTGAGCACCATGGAATGCCAAAGAAGTTATTAATAAGGCTGATGTATGAACATGGCTTTATGAGGTCTGGGGCATACAATTCCATTCAGATGCTAAAGTACTGAATTACCTTCACTTGTTGATGACACCAACTAAAGACAACGCACTATGATGGCTGCAAACCAGGCATATGATTAGATTGATCTAAGTCAGCCTATTTGAACCTAGATAAAGAAAAAAAATGCAATGAGACTTTAATTTTGTCTTTTATTCAGAGTTACATATAATAAGTATAATAAGTAACATAAAAATGAAGCAAGATGCCTAGACTCCCATGAGAAGGCTCAGCATTCATTTTTCCATTTTGCAGATGTTATATGGGAGGTACAGACATGCATGGTCATTTTTGGAGAAGCACAGGCTGCACCTGGGGAAGTTGGAGGTCTTCAGGGTCTTTGGAAATCTGCAGCCAGAGACCTAACATTGGCCACAGGCACAAATGGGGCACTCAGGACCCACTGGCACATTGAATGCTTGGGTCACATGTCCCAAAGTCAGTGTGGCAGGCCACCTGCATAAGTGGCAGCTGTAGCAGCAGCTCAGCAATGCATGAGCTGCATTTGCAGAGCAGAGGGCAGTGTTCAGCATTTTTGACAACTAACATCCCTTTCTGAGGAAGCTGGTGAGGAAATGATGTGCATGCTTCAAACAGGGAACCCTGCAACAATGGAGGGGCAAGGTTGTGAGAAGAACCAAACTAGATTAAAGTTCTGTACCTCCAGAACAGGTCTCCATCTGGTTCAGCGGGAATGAATCTACAGGCCATAAATTCCTGCTGATAGGTGAATACTGAAGGTGGCCAGTCGGTGCTCAGCCTTTCCTACTGCGAGCACTCTGCTACTGACACACCACCCACCCGACCCCAAACCACAGTGTGCGCGGTACACAGGTCTACCTGGCACTGCCCAGGAGGTGATGCTTCAGCCACCTCTTTAAGGACTTTACCAGACCTACTCCCATGAGAAGCTTGCGTTTATACATCGCTTGACAGGTGTAGAAGAGCACTGCTGGCTCCTCTTGGGACGCCGTGAAGGAGCGCCGCCCCTGCCCTGCTGCTCGCCTGGACGCAGTAGGAGCCCGGTGAGCAGGGGGACACCGCAGACGCAGCGCTCCCTTAGTCTCCCCCGTCCGCTCTGCCCACCCACCGTGGCACGCCCGACAGCGCCGGCCCCGCGGCGACCCTCATTCCCTGCTTCCCTCTGGGGAGGCAGGTGAAGGCGCGGCGGGGCCGGGCCGGGCCGTGAGGGCGGTGAACA
>VYXB01007425.1:29590-49475 GCA_013397135.1 Pachyramphus minor | reverse complement strand
GGCGGCGGCGGGCTGGAGCCCCAGGTGCCCCCGCGGTGGCGGGGCGTGCGGCGGGGCCAGGGCTCCAGGGCTGTGCCCGGGGAAACCGGGCTGCTGGGGCGGGGAGGGGAGGAAGGCGCGGGGAGGCCCGTCCCTGTCACCTGCAGGCGCTGCCGGGACGGCCCCGGCCTCGCTGCCGCCCCTGCCCCGCGCTCCGTGCACAGCCCGGGGGGAGCCGGGCCGGGGCGGGTTGTGCCTGTTGCATTGTCCTTGGCGGGGCTGTCTGTGAGCGCCCGCCGCTATCTGTGGCCGGGGACCCCGGCGGTGCCCTGCCTCGGACTCTCTGCCGTGCCTGATATCGCCTGCACCCTGCTCCGTTGCACGTCTCTCGCGGCTCCCGCCGGGGCTCTCTCCCCTTTTGTCTGTGTATTTTTAGGTCATTAGAGTGGAGGGGTAGGTAATCCCCAGGCTCAAGTTCCAGAGGGGCGGGTTCTGGCCGGAGGTGGAGTCACTTTTCATTTAAATCCCTGACTATAAAATGGGCTTAAAGAGAAGCGGGATCTCAGCTGTGCTGCACAGACCCCGGCACGCAGGGTGCGTGGGGGCCCCCCGGCAGCCAGCTCCCTGCAGCACAAGCCGCTGCGATGCTCCACTCCCTCGGCGTTCACACCTTGCAGCTGCTCACCCAGGCGGCCGCCTGCATCCTCCTCTTCCCCCGTTTCCTGCTCACCGCCGTGATGCTCTGGCTCCTGGATTTTCTGTGCATTAGGAAGAAGATGCTGACGATGCCCACGGCGGAGGAGGCGGCCAGCGCCAGCGAGGGGCCGCCCCCCGACGACCCCCCGGTCTGCGTGTCAGACTCCAACCGCATGTTCACGCTGGAGTCGCTGAAAGCCGTGTGGCATGGGCAGAAGCTGGACTTCTTCAAGTCGGCGCACGTGGGTTCCCTGGCCCCCAACCCCGAGGTGATCCAGCTGGACGGGCAGAAGAGACTCCGCATTCTGGACTTCGCTCGCGGCAAGAGACCCCTCATCCTCAACTTCGGCAGCTGCACCTGACCCCCGTTCATGGCCCGCCTGAGGTCCTTCCAGCGCCTGGCCGCGCACTTCGTGGACATTGCCGACTTCCTGCTGGTGTACATCGAAGAAGCACACCCCTCGGACGGCTGGGTCAGCTCGGACGCAGCCTACAACATCCCCAAGCACCAGTGCCTCCAGGACAGGCTGCGGGCAGCTCAGCTGATGAGGGAAGGGGCGCCCGATTGCCCCCTGGCCGTGGACACCATGGACAATGCTTCCAGCGCCGCCTACGGTGCCTACTTCGAGAGGCTCTACATCATCCAGGAGGAGAAGGTGATGTACCAGGGAGGCAGAGGACCAGAGGGCTACAAGATCTCGGAGCTGAGGAGCTGGCTAGACCAGTACAAAACCCGGCTCCAGAGCCCCAGCACGGTGGTCATCCAAGTGTAAAAAGGACCTGGCAAGAAGCGCAGGGGTGGAGAGGCGAGGGAGGGCGGGAGGAGAGGTGGGGAGGGAGAAGGCACTGCGTCGCGGATGGCAGGAGCTGTCTTCCCGCGGGGACACTCGAAGGAGGCTGCTGTGCGAGCTTTCGAGCAAGATGTGCCATAGTCCTTTCTCTATTCAAATCATGTTGATTTGCCAGCACGCTCTGTCAATACTGTATTTCCATGTGCGTTTTGTAAATAACTCTCTCTTTTTCCTTTTTTTTTTTTTTTTTGAGAAGCGTTTACTATTTTTTAAGGAGGCTCTCTTCCTACGGGATCTGTTCCCAGCTGCGTGTGTGCGCGGGTGTGTGTCTGAAAAGTTGTATACAAGTGCTCCATGCTGCCTAGCAAGTGCTAACTGGGATTTCTAGTATTTCTTTGTGATGACCGATTTTGAAATGGATTTCTCTAATGCCAGGAAATCGCGTCTGATGTTGTCAAATACTAGAACTGCCAATAGCCAGAGCTGGACGGAATGTCCTATTTATGTGGGGGGGGGTTTTGTAAGACGTTCGTTCACCTTCTTTTTTTAATGAATTTTTTTAAATAATAAAGGTTGAGTAAATACACGTCTAACCTTGACTGCCTTTCTCTGTCTTCAGACCTCTATGTTCACTTTCTCTTTTGCCTACCTCGCAACACCCTCCCCGCAGCCGAGGAGGGGCAGGCGAAGCTGCAGGATGCGCTGCTGGGGGCTCGGGGGCGGCGAGCCCTCGCTCGGCGGTGGCAGGAGGGCGCACGGCCCGCGACCCGGCTGATAGTGAGAGTGCCAGGTGTCCCCAGGGGGAAATCCAAACCTCCGGGGCTCCCGGGGAAGGAGACCGGCCAGGAGGACCGTGCGCTCCCTCTGTGACCCCGGCGAGCCGCCCCCGGGAGGGCGAAGGTGCAGGGCTGACCGGTGGCGTGCAGGCAAGTGAGTCCCGGCCAAAAACACAGGCGGGGGAAAGCCGTCCTGGGCTGCAGAGCCGCTCCGCCGAGGACGCCCCGTCTCGGGCACGCAGCTGGTGCCAGACCGGAGCCCGGCCGGGAACAGCGCGACCCGCACCTGCGGCGAGGCGGGGCTGCGGGGCGAGGGCAGGAGGGCAGCGCCCAACCTGACCGTGCGGGGCTCAGCTCCCTCGCCGGGGGCCAGCATCTGCGCTCCAAAGGGTGTGGGGTGAAGGACTTTGCTCCCTCGGAGCCCGACGTGTGAGACCGGGCGTGGAGAGCATCCTGCAGCCGCCGCAGGAGCTGTGCAAAGCCTCCCAGAAACAACGGGTCTTTAAGGACCTCCCATGGCGCCTCCGAACGCCTCCTTGTTCTTCACAGCAGCGGGACGAGGCGCCCGAGCTGTTAAACCCCTAAATTTTGGAGAGGGGTGCGTGGCCCCGAGGCAGCGCAAGCCGGGGACTCCTCTCTCCGCAGCTGGGCGCCGAGTCGCGCCCCCAGTGCTCAACTAAACCTGAGGAAAGCTGTTTGTTAGGGCGTAATAGCCCCTGTCTTGACAGTGACAATGTTCCTCTGGACCAGCAGTGTTCCCGTCCCTCAACATTCACGGTTTAGACCAGCATGAGCAACCTCTCCCGCCGCCTCCCCTAACACGGGCAGCACTGGGTGGTCCGTCACAAAGAGATCAGACACTCCGACCCCACTCCTCTGTCCCCTTTTCCCCCGAAGCCCCCGCCCTGGGTGGGAGCGGCGGGAGCGCAGCGCCTCTGCAAATCGGGCAGCTCTGTTGAGGTGTCAAAAGATCCGGCTCAGGTGCCCCCTTGGGGCTTCCCGGCCCGCCTAGCCATCGCGCCTGCTCCGACGGCCTCTAAAGCCTATTCAGCCCCTTCACCTTTCCGCTGCCTCCAAGGGCGAAGCCCCCGGCACTGGGCTCGGGGCTGCACCAGTTCCGCCCGGCTCAGGCGCCTCCGGTTGATGGTGGGACGAGAGCCCACTCTGAGGTGGGTTTGCCTCCCCTGGATGCGCACTGGGCGCCAAGCACAGATCCCTCCGGAGCGGAGGGGAGCCTCGGCGGCAGCGCAGGGTGCGGCAGGGCATCCCCCCGCTCCTCCCGGCGCGGGCAGCGCCCGCCCAGGAGCGGCAAAGGAGTCGGTGCTTGAGCGGCAGCCAGCACGGCCAGTGCCTCCCGCCTGGTGCATGGGCTCAGCAGCCTCGGCTCCCTCCAGCCACCCCAGGCGGGACGAGCGAACGCTGGACTCCCCAGCACCAACAAACCTGGCCCTGCCCCGCTGCGGGACAGCAGAGCCCCGCGCTCTGCCCCGCTGCCCACGGTTCCCAGCGAGGCCCTGGTCCTGCCCCCGCTGCGCCTTTCCCAGCCCCACGTCGTGCCTTCAAAACCAAAGGTAGAGGAGCAGCGGATCTCCTCTCGGCTACAAGGGCAGCCTCTGTGTATGCGATTACTCTTTTTCTTTTTTTTTTCCCCTACGGCTTAGTTTTCCTTACTTTACAATAAAGCTATTCTTTGCTTTCTCACCTCGTTATCTCTTTCCCGTATCCGCTTTTGGCACGCTTGAGTTGTAATCCGAAATTACGGGCAAACCCCTGGCACGTCCCCTCCCCTGCCCGTCCCCCAGGACATTTTACGGTCATACGGACTTCTGCGATCGCTGTCCTTGCGTGGGCTTTAATAGTAAGAGAACAGCCTCGTCTTTACTCTCTACTACTAGCAGATTTTGGTCAAAGGCTATCTGAGGTCAGGATTTTTTTCTTTCTTTTTTTTTTTTTTTCTAAACAAGTCAGCTTTCTAAAGCTACATTCCTCCTTTAAACTGAACACAGAGCTCTTATTTATCACTTTCTCTTTAATCAGCAACAGAAGAAAAAATTGCTATGAATTCCTGGAATCCCTGAAAGAGATCACACTTTTCTTTTGCACAAATCAAAGTTATCTGCTTCTATTATATCCTCCACTTAAAATGAATCATAAGCCTCCATCCCACTGAGCTTTCTCGGGGATACTTGTTTAGCACAGACGAGAACAATACGCTGTACATCTAAAGAGCCCAGGGCGGCAGAAGCCTCTCCGGCTGATACAAAGGATTGAGAAATGTCCTATCTTTAAAACGCATTTTTAGTGCCTTTCCACCTCCCTAGTGCACGACAAACAGAAGTCAGAGAGCAAGAAGAGATTTATCAGAGAAAGATCTGAGTGGTGATTACGTGTTCTGTCAATAATTAATTGAATTATGTCCCCATCATAATTACATACAGTCTTCTAGCCAGGAGGAGAAAAAAAAGAAGGAAGTTGTGGTGTGGTCGAAGGGGGATCTCAGGACATGGTTCCAGTCATTAAAAATGTGATGTAACATTGCAATCTGGTGTATTCTGAGGCACAAATGGGGAAACACAAATGAAACCAACTACTAAATTATTTGCTTTACAGCAGGAAGACAGAAAAAGCACTTGCCTTCATTAGTTGTTTTCATTACTATTTTCTGCTGGAGATTTAAAGATATTTCACAAAGCAAAAAACAGAAGTCTTACTCATTTGATCTATGAACTACATGTTTTGGGGTTTTTATTGTTCACCACAGGCTATCTGACTACATGGCATGTTTCTGATGTTTGAAATAAAAATTTTAACCGGTCCAGAAATTAAAATTAGTCCAGCAAGGCATCCTATATTCAATACCATTGTGGAAATGACACATTCAAAGAATCTTGCAAGCAAATTCTTACTCTGGCACTAATTTTTCTGTACTTCTTCCAGTCATAAGGGAGATCATCATATCATTATTAATTTATTATTTACTAAGAGCTGTTAGAGTACTCTTTTGGTACACAAAGGCAAGAAAACAAAGAGCTCGATTCAGTTCTCACACAAGTTTTGCTCTGGTGTAACTTCAATGACACGGGTGTAGTCACTTCAGAACCACCTGGGTGTAATTACGATAAAAATCTGGGCTAGTGCACTTCCTTTGCTTTTCTAATGGTTCAAAACCTCTCTTTTCCTACAGCATGCTGCGGAAGACAGACATCTGTTTGAGTACAGAGCCCAAAAATCACTCTCAAGTTCCTCCTCACTGGCAATGCCAGTGTCCTATATCCTGCCAGAATTTATGCATGTCAGCACATTTGCTCACTGCTCTGCACCCTCCCTACAGCACGAGAGTTGTAAACCCCATCGATATGTGTTTCCTTCCACTTGTTAAGGCACAGCCTCCTGGTGCCTTGAGCTTTAGATCAGGTAGCTTTTCATTCTAATTGCTTTTCAGCATCCAGCTGCCGAAAGGAATTTGACACCTGCTTCCTTCTTCACAAATTTCTCTTTTCAAACAAATGTTTGATGATGCCTCTTGAAATGGGGTTAATTTATGACCTTCACTTAATTGGCTAATTCATGTTTTTCTCATCTACTTGGCCTTCCACCTGCTTCTTCAGAGATTTTGGAAGTGGTTTGCAGTGGTAAATGCACTAACAATCAACTGCCAAAAAATCTTAACTAGAACAGCAAACGGTATTCAGTACTCCCTGTGTGAAAATGCAATACAGAATAAGGTTAAAATCCTTCAGCTAATATGTTTTGTATAAGAATCCTTCTCAGGGTATAATGCTTATCCCCTCAAGAGTAAGGATCCCTCAGTCTGGTCCATGGAGTTCCTGTGCCCAACAAACTTAGATGATGAGGCCTGTCCGATGTTTCCTCTCTCTTTTGCAGGTTAGTAGATCCATCCTGACTTTGCTTATGGAGCATTTGCTTCCATTTCCTTTTAAGTAATAAATATCCCCCATCTTAAAGGGACATTTAGGGCATGGCCATATGGGGTAAGGTAGCTCAGCCTTCTGCATGTCACTCTCCCAGTGCCCAGAATTACCCCAACATGGAGGCGATCCCTGAATCTCTGATAAAGATATCCAAGAAATGCATTTCTTAATGGAGACTTCAAGAACGAACTGGTACATGGTCCCTGGAAGAAGGGCATTCCATTATCCATTATACAGTAATGGGCACTATAAAAAACCATAAACAGATGTAAATTTTTACTGAAATCCCTGGCAATGAGGTTAAGAACCATGGCAAAGCCTTTGATATTTTCTGCCCATCTTTTCCCTCTCACCCTCCTAGGTTTATAAAGCAACTAGTGCTTGAGCAGTCTGCATTTGACTGGACTTTCACATCCATTCTAAGGCACCCCAGTCAAGATTTTTAGGGTCATATTTCTCTTTTCTTGGTGTGTCTTGCTTTTCTTGCCTAAAGAGCCAGTCAGGATATACATTCTCTGTAGTAGACTAAATTCAGTATAGTTATTTAATCATTACAGTTTATAAGGCACAAGTCCTCAAATCATGTACCACATTGTGGAATTTAAATGAGGTGTCCCAGCAGAGAACCTTGCTTCAAGTATCATGAACTTGAACATTTTTGTGTTGAAACACCTTTCAGAGCTTTCTCTGAGTTCATATAGCTTCACAAGCATAATTATGCCAAAGATATCATTAGTGCCAAAGACCTGAGAGTGGAAATAATTTCTAGGAATAAAAAGCCATTTAATAACCTCAGAACAAACTTTAAAATATATGTTTATGAAAAATTATGTTTTATTATGTTTTCAATAAACTTTAAAGGTATATATTATGACTTTCAAGAATTGTTTAATGGAAGTGACCCTTAAAAAAAACTGTGGGACTGAGCTGAAGAAGTTCTGGAAGTTGCACAATTCAATGCAAAGAAAAAAATTTAGATATTTGTTCACTTTCCATGTGTGATAAAGGACAATCAGGAAAGAATAGGGCACAAGGTTGCTGTCAACTGGATTTGCAGCACATGCACACAGAGAACATACTGTGCCACACAGACACATGCATACGATGGCAGAGATCAAATTAGCCCAAAGTGGTTTTGGAACACTGAAAAGGGAGAGGCAGGGAGTTATGCATTTTATAGAATAAAATAATTATTTCAAAAAGTGATAATTATACAAAAATTTAAACAATTAACAAGTTCATTTCTATTTCTTCTCACTCAAAAGTGGAACACATCCACTGCACGTATGTCAGTGAATAATGAACAGTTCTGGGGAAAACAGAAAATATGGAACTCAGTTGTCTTGTTCCCTCTATTTCATTTAATCTTTTCACCGTAGCTTCTCTAGAAGGCATACCACTGGAATGATGATGCTGAGCTCTAGTCTTTTTGATGTTCATGCAGACCTATAGGTGTTTCAGTTGTGATGTATCTCTGATACTAAATAATCTACCACATCAATCTGAGTCAATAGTTCTGTCTGCTTGATTAGAGCAAAGGTCTTTTCCCCACAACTGACCCGCAAGACCTCTCCTATTCCCATGAGATGTCTTCACTGGATTCATTCAGTCAAAATAATTTCTAGAAATTATCTACTGGGAGGAACAGAAAGGAAGAAAACAGAGCAGATTGAGGAACAAATGTCATGGATCTTGCTTTTTGGTTTTGGGGTTTTTTTTACTGGCTGAACCTTAAAGTCTTCAACTGCATTCTCATGAACACAAAGGCAGGTTTGGAGGAACTCTGCCATGATTTACCAATGGAACTGAAACAAATTGGTATGTACCATAGAAATGCATCTGTGTTTTCTAAAGTTGGATAGGAACCTGTCAGAGAGATGTGTATTAGTCCTTCCTGCAGACACTGCGGGAAGCTGGAAAGATCTGCTTTGTCTCTTACCACATATTCTCTGTTACTGTGAACTCACCCTGGTTAACAGGGTTAACAAATCTAATCCCTAGAAAAGAGACTTGACAAAAAGGCATATCAGACTTCATTTTATCTTTGGAGTTACTGAACGTGCCTGCTGACTCACAATTCCTTTATAGATCTGTCCAGCTTCTCTTGCTCAATGCAGTAAAAGACAGTGGCCCATGGGCCAGACAATAGAGAAGAAGCCACTGAATCTCTCCAGGAGAGACTGCAGCATGGGATGCATGGGATAAGGCCAAACTGTGGGACAATGACAAGGGGGAGATGGTGATCTATTTTTCATGCACAGCACTGACAGTTGACAGATATGCCCAGCTAAATATCGTCTGTGAAACTCAGTACTATTTTTAATACCAGGTGACCAATCAGGGCATTCTTTCTAACGCCCATGTCATTTGTTTTTAGGCACAAATGTGTCATCATTGCAAAATGGAATTTGATTTTTTTTGGAAAAGAAATCAACACTCAAGCCATACTTTTGAGCAAGTCGAAAGACACCCAAGGGTATGATTGCCTTGTATGCTGCTCTTTTTAATAAGGCCAAGGAAAAGCATCACTGGATGGGATCATAATCATCTGCTGCTTTAATGCAGACAATCGAAGCAGGCTCCTTACTGATGGCTGTAAATTCATCATTATGGATACCACTCAGAGTCATTTGGCATGACATTTTTTATGCATAGAGCAGAAAAGTGCAGTATTAGCTCCTGAGTGATTGGATGAGTTGTACACCCATTACTGGGCATATCAGAAAATGTTTCCCAGCTCTGACTTATCTCCTACACAAATTGAGAAGATGCAGATTGTCTTGCAGTTGTTTACTCAAATTTTTGGTGCATTTTTTCATTTTGTCCAACGTCCTGTTTATTTGAGAACCCACTATCATCATGCATTGTAGATTTTACTGCTGACTCTGAGATCATAACAGCCTGGCTGTGTACACTTACTATGAAATCTACTGGATAATAGAAAACTAGTTGCACTAACCCCATAACAAATAAATATTTCTCTGTTCACTGCTTTCGGAAATGAAGGAATTGGTAGATCATAAGCCCAGGAAAGCTGGAAAAATTTTTGATTGAATTTTTTATCCACCCATGTTGGCAGCTCAACCTGGTTAAAATCCATGTGTTGTCCCTCTGAAAACTGCAAACTTATTCCACAAGAATTCAATATAACAAAAAACATTAAAAATAGAAACAAAAAAACCCTATTCTCATTTTCATACTAGACCACATTTTTCATTTAAGCTGTTTCATTTCTAAATATAACTAGATTTAATTTTCCAGAAAAAAAAGACTGATAAAATAAAAAATTTAAAAGTTCTATTTTCCATTCTGGCCAACTCAAAAATCTACATTTTCCTGTAATGCAAGAGAAATAAAATATACATTATTCATATTCCCTGTTCTGTAGTCTTCCTGTTCATGAATTGTTCAGGAACTGGTTATGATCTGTTAATTTATTCTTTATCCACACACTTCATCGATCAAATTACATGAACGAATTTCAGCCAAGAATATATCAACTAATTGTTCACTTAGAATATTTGCTTTACTGTGATATATAACCATCACTTACACGAATGGTGTCATATTTGCTTCCCTGCTGATTATATGACTTTTTTTTTCTTTTCAGAGAGGAAATACCAAATATCAAGTCATGGCATTTCTCAGATGTTAATTATCAGATGAATAATCATTAAATGTTTAAAAGATATACAAAGTTTCTGTCTAGACAGCAGCATTATCCACATTTAAGCCACCAACACATTTTCAGAACTCCCAAACAACGTATTTTAATTAAAAATATACCTAAACTATAGTTTATAGGAAAAACCTAGATACTAAGAATGCTCTTAAAAATAATAATAAAAAAGCCTAGATTTCAGCATTGAGGCTTCCAGTATAAACAATACCTTTTCCCTCTGTAAGCAATAGAGAGAAATCAATCCTGCCTCAGCTGCCAGATAGTTAGGACACACACTTAAAGGAGGATGTACTGGTACAAGACCATCCCAGGTCCATGGATCTGAACATGGAAATTTCATATCATGGACAATGTCACAGCCCGCGAAATACACAAACCATTTTCTTGGAACTTTAGGGGACAAAGGGATCAGCAGTTGTGGGGGATGGTGGGAGGAAGACTGCTCACTTTCTTAGCAAAGCTACTTACTCAGGATATAAAACAGCTGTGTTACAGTATCAAGAAAAATATCAGGTACATGCCATAACTGTGAGGCTACTGTTTAATTCCAGATGATCATCATTCTTTATTTTATTCTGACCAGAAAGTCTATTCTGACTTGAGAAAGCTTCCCAACATTTAGCCAATACATTCCCTCATAAAAACAGCTAAATTTACCAGAAATTTGCACAAACTCCAAACAAAACCCCACAAAAAGAAAAAAAATCTAACAAAAACCCCCACTACAACAAAAAAACAAACAAACAAAACAACCTAACCAAACTAAAAAAAAAAAGAAAAAAAAGTAACTTTTACTCAAAACTTTCAGGTCAGCTCTAAGATGGGCTTTGGGCTTTTGGACTTGTGTGTAACTGTAGTTGGTCAACATGGTTATTTATCTCTCCCTGATGTGCATATGATCAAGAACTGTGTAGGCAGGCGTGCTGGTCATTAAAACCTCAACAAGCAGTGAAACGCTCCCATCAGTTCAAGCAACAGTTCTCAGTATAAATAATTGTCTTGTCATATCTCCCCAGGCCCATTCTCTTTCCTTTCTTTCCCTCTCGCCTGTATTTCCTTGGAGATGTTCTTTCTCCGTCAACATAGCCTCATGTTACTTCTCTGCAGCTCTGCTGCCCTCCATTCTAAAATCTGGCATTACAGTGAAACTTCCAAGAATTCCATTCTCTGAAGCATTATGAGTCACACTGTAGTCCTCAGCAATATTTTTAAAACACCAATGTTTTTTTAATCACTCTTGAGACCCACAGAAGAAAGTAAGGATATTATCTTGCTAACTTACAGTCGTGGTTGTTTTTTCTATTGCCACCCACACTCTCTCATCTTTCTCCAGATACTCTGCTCCAGTCTCTCAACAGTGCAGGCATATGGTATTCAAGCATGCCAGAGTCTGACTTCAAGTTTTAGTAATTTTTCTTCCTGTAAAAAGGATGGAGGGACATTAAGCCTATGACCATTTGAGAGCTTTCTTTATATAAAAGTTTCATTAGGGTTTATACTTCTAAAAAAATTATATACTCTACTGCAAAACCAACAGAGAAACATGAGGTCTGAGCCATAATTCATCATATTGGTATACAAGCAGTGCCAGGTGTCTGCTGTGTCAGAGGCAGCACAGAATTCACTGGTGCAACAGTGAAAATAGGAGGGGAGAATTCATGCCTGGTCCTGGCTGTGATTTCCAAACAAGCATTTTAAGAGAGGAGATGGTTATCTTTAGGAGCTGTAGATATAAATACTATCCCTGATAATAAAAATGTAAGTCTTTATTCTACTGTTTGAAGAACTTTCCATTTTAATTAGAAAAAAAATCAACACTACTAAGCTATAGTAAAGTTATCAGTTCATTTTCATTGTATGCTTCAAAGCTTCCTCCTTTTTCTTGAGCACAAGGGATGAGGCAGCTTGTATTACGAAAGAGTTATTTGCAGCCCAGGACCAAAGTTCCACAAATTGCTGTTATCTGCTCTGCAAATGCTCATGTGACACACTGAGTAAATATTCCTTAAGGTAAGCATGTAACACTGCACAATGGGCATTCAATAAAGAAGATTCCTAAAGACAACAGTTATCTGAGTTCTGTAGAGATCAGCTTCTTGCATGAAGCACTCGAGGATGACTGGCTGCCCCATGACAGTCTCTGGAAAAAGCTGCCAGGAAATAAGAGGACAAAGAGACCTAGATTTTAAATTACCAGCTGATCATGTGAAGAAAAGTACACACTTGGGTCTCAAAAGTTACTGAAAAATGGTCAGTGAGCTTGCCTGTGCAAGAGATGGTTGAGGGAACTGTGAAAATAAACACATCATTGAGAAATGGAGGTAGGATGAGTGAGATTTACTTAAGAAAAGGCGAGAACAGTGCTAAGGGAAATAGAAGAGAATCCATATTAAATAGTAGCATTAATGCAGTAAGCCAGGAAGCTACAAGTGATCAAGACTCCTCAAGAATCAGAGTTAGGTGAGAGATCTTATACACACTTACAGATGTATTTATTTGGCTATCTAAAATAAAAGACAATCACAGTGAAACTGCTCATTTTACATCCAGATTATATAGAGCTTTTCTGTCTCGCTACCTCATACCCGCAAGTGTAGCAAAGCAATAAACTTGCCTTTCACTTTAGTAGGATTTTGGTTCCACTCTACCTGTCTTTAAGAAACCTTGGCCAATTTTTTAAATGATCAATACAAACTTCTGGAGGATTCTGTAACTCCTGGGCTGCATCAAAAGCAGCATGGCCAGCAGGTCAAGGGAGGTGGTTCTGCCCCTCTAGTCTGCCCTTGTGAGACCTCACCTCAAGCACTGTGTCCAGCTCCGGGGTCCTCAGCACAAGAAAGACATGGACCTGTTGGAGCAAGTGCAGAGAAGGGCCACAAAAATGATCAGAAGGCTGAAGCACCTTTCCAACTGAGACGGGCTGCAAGAAGTGGGGTTGTTCAGCCTGGAGAAGGGAAGGCTCCAGGGAGAACTCATTGTGGCCTTCTAGTACCTAAACGGGTCTTATAAAAAGGAGGGAGAGCAACTTTTTACACGGAGAGTGATAGACAAAGGGGAATGATTTTAAACTAATAGAGGAGAGATTTAGATTAGATATGAGAAGGACATTTTTTAACCAGAAGGTAGTGAAACACAGGAACAGGCTGCCTAGAGAAGCTATGGATGCCCCATCCCTGGAAGTGTTTGAGGCCAGGTCGAATAGGGCTTGGAGCAACTTGGTGTGGTAGAAGGTGGCAGGGGGGTTTGGAACGAGATGAGCTTTAAGATCCCTTCCAAGCCAAACCATGCTATAATTCTAAGATGCTGTAACTAGCAGCCAAGATGTTAAAAATTTGTTTTACTCTTTGTGGGTATTTTTTTAAGATGAAAAAGAAAAATTTCTAGGAAATAGGGCCAAAATACTAGCACAGTTATTATCCTCATGTTAAACTTTTAAATCCATGTTTAGTCTCCTTAGTCTCAGTAAAGTTGTTATGCCTCAGTGACCAATATGCACAATCTCAGTGAAAGGCTATGAGGTACAACTTGGCTAAACATCACATTATCTATCAATTCATTACCATTATAGATTCAGGAACCTACTTAAATAGGTCATCCAGTTTTGAACATTTGTCATAAAAGTGTAGCAGTGATCAGCTCAGATATTTGGTAACTGCTGATGCCATCGATCAGCTGTAGAGATTTCAATTTTTCACAGAAGCTATCAATACCAAAAAAGCACTTCCTTAAGCCCCTTCTGTTTCCTTATTTTGTCCTACTCCAAAGAATAAGAATATCCTCACCTTCTCTGAACCCCCATCACTGTGATTTTGTGCCTTGGACAGGACACGATGCAACAGACACTACAAACAACCTGTGGTCTGGGCAGCACACATCAGACTTAGCAAAGAGAATGTCATCAGTCAAAGGTCAATAGCTAAAGCTTCCAGGTTACTGTGAATCACACTCCTGAGTGGCCCTTCATACTACCCCTTACTGGCTTTTCAGGAATAATTAGAAACAGGTGGCAGTTACACCATTTCTGTAAGTTTAAAGGAAGCTGAAAATCAGAATTGAGTTGCTTGTTGTTACATTTTCAACAGCAGAAACTGTCAACAGCACAGGCAATTTTTGTCTGAATTTACCGATGCTTTATTCAGTGCTTCACAGGCAGAAAAGCCAATTGACACAATAGGGAAATCTTGCACATACAAAGTATGAAGGCCTGAAAATGAAGACTGTTGTGAAATTTAGAAACGTGATACTGATGTGAATGTGCATGTCTCTAAAACAGTCTCTTCTATTACAGATCTCAGATATGTATATGCCAGACATAGCTGAACAAAAGCCAAAGCCTAGATTAATTCACTTTCTATAAAAGTTGCCTACATATGTATGTGAAAATCAAAACACAGAAAGTAATATCGGAGAGCTCAAAAAGAAAATCATATTTAATTAGTTACAGGTTAGTAGCTAGTTAGTACAGATTCAGGAACTTAACCTTGAAGGATTTTTTTGGTTTGGTTTGGATTTTTTTTTCTTGCATAAAATAAACTTGTGGAATTTGGTTTTCTTTATAAGCATTCTTTAATGAAGAACTGGTAATGATTTAGTAGAAAAATACGTGGTATTTTGTTCACTCTTACCTTCTTTTTCCATAAAATGTCCCCTCAATATCATTTATGAAAAAAAAAAGGCAAAATAATACTTGGGGGAATCAGAGGGTAAGTATTCAAATAATTTAGAAGACAAAGCCACATATTTTAAGAAGCCTACCCTAGCATGACAATATGATGGGAGTTACAGCTGTAACAGAGATTTTAACTGGGGAAGAATCAATGCAGATTTGCGGATGAAAGTCATGTCTCAAAAATGTACTAGGCTTGTCTAAAGGAACACGTGGACAAGATGACCTGGTAACTGCAGTGTTGCAATTCTACACGTGGATACTCTGGCGCGTATGTCTTGGATTTCCATGAAGCTTTGGGAAAATTCACGGGTCTTTAAAAGAAAGAAGCTACTATGGCACAGGAGGAATGGTCTTCTTGAGCATTATTAGCTTTTTTCTAGTTAGGAGACGAAAGAAGGAATGAATGATCGGTTGTCAAAGGGGAAGAAGGTTGTTCACAAGGTGTTACAAGATCCCTGCTGGAATCTCTGCTCTTCAGTGTGCTCCGAAGTGATCTCAAACATACAGTGAACAGAAACTTTATACATTTTTCTGATGATGTGAAATTGCTCAAGATAGTCAAAACTAAAGTTGTTTGAGGCAAAGTATAGAAACATCTCACAGACCGAAAAGACTACCTGGTAAAGAGACTGATGCAATTAAAACCTATTTCTAAGTTAGGAAAAAAAGGTGTGTACACATTTTTCCACATAGCAGCCGCCTGAGGTAACTCTGGACAACAAAGTCTACAAAGATTTTAATGATTTAATGAAACTAACTATTAATTTACATCAGTGATTCAGAGTGTTCCTGACAGTGCCTTTTAATTTCATTGAAAGTTGGTGTCTTTTAGACCACCAGAGTATTTTTTATAATTCCATTTGGGGGTTGATCTTTTCTGTCATTACACTGCTTAATAAATAAAAACTAATTATCCTAACACTATATAAGGTTGATAAACTATATAATTCTCTTTCTCATAGAAAGAATACTGAGGTATTTTAGTTAAATTAATGGTGCAAAGTGCTAAAATTTGCCAAGTAACTCTCCACTAGGGATTCATTTCCATTGAACCCCTTCCTAAAAGGAATTAAATTAAATTTAAGCTTTCATTGAGAAGGTGGAAAACACTTCTAAAATGTAGATATGTTTCAATCAGACATTTCTAGAAAAGAAAGGTTCAGATTTTCACATTACAAAAAGTTACAAGTGTTTAACTGAATGCCCTTATTTTAGCCAAACACTGTAATTCAAACAACTTAAAGTAGTAATACACTGAATCTTTTTTTTTTTTCCTGAAGATGTTCAAGAATTTGTCTTTTTTATTCCCACTTGGGCTGATTTTCTTTTACAAAGTATCATTTTTTTTGAGAAACAAGCAAGTTAATTCCTTGACCAAATCAGAATCTGTTTGTCCATTGCATGCCATCAGTTGACAACACCACAAAATCTACCTTTGAGGAACTATTAATATCTTTTGTGTAGAAACAATATCTGTTTTGTAGTATCTCTTCATAGATTAAATTTTCTGGGTAGAGTATGTCCCTGTTGATTAACAGTCCCTGAAACATCTTAGAAGAAGTTTGTATGCCTGTAGGGGATACTGAAACAAAACAGAAGTGTCCTGTCCCGGACACACCCAGGCTGAAATTAAAACTTACACTGAAAGATGAGGAAAAATACTGAAAAAATAACCTAATTGTAATAGAGGAATTTATAAAAATTTTAAAGTTCTTGGTAGTAACTGCACTGAACCATGATCTGAAAAGATAGGATTCACCTGTTCAGTCAATCTGTAATTCTACATACAGCCCAGCTAAAGCTCTAGGAGTATGAACAGGTTGTATTAAGTAACTACCTGTTTTCAGATTTCTTCAGCAGCCAATCCTTACACTTGCAGGCTCTCTGTTATGTATGAAATAAAAATGTCTTAAAATAACCCCATGCACTAAAAAATGCTGGGAGAGGACCAGCTGGAAATCAGCCTGGCAGAAAAGAACCTGGCGTCCTGGCGGACACCAAGCTGAACACGAGCCAGCAGTGTGCCCTTGCTGTGAAGAAAGCCAAAGTTATCCTGGACTACATTGGGAGGAGTATTGTGAGCAGGTCAAGGAATGTGATCCTTCCCCTCTACTCAGCACTGGTAAGGCCACACCTGCTGCATTGTGTGCAGTTCTGGGCTCCCCAGGACAAAGCAAGGTATAGAGATACTCTAGTGAGGGTCCAGCAAAGGGCCACTAGGATGATTAAGGGACTTGAGCACCTCACATGTTGAAAGGTTGAGAGAGCTGGGACTCTATAACCTGGAGAAAACAAGGTTCTTAGTGTAAATAAATACCTGAAGGGAGGGGAAGGTGTACAGATGGTGGAGCCATAGCTCTTTTCAGTGGTGCCCAGTGAGCAGGACAAGAGGCAACGGGCATCAGCTGAAACCTGGGACTTTCCATCTGAACATCAGGAAACACTTTTTCCTATCAGGGTCACTGAGCAATGGCAGAGGTTTGTTGGGGAGGTTTGGAGTCTCCATCTGTGAACATATTCAAAAGCCATCTGGAGATGGATCTGCTCTCCCAGCAGCCCTGACTGAAGAAGGGGGTGGGATCAGATGACCTCCAGAGATCCCTTCTAACCCCAATCACTCTATGATTTGTGATTCTGTAAAATATTACTCAAATTGACAAAAGATTAAAGAGGAAAAATGAAAGAATAAAGAAATAATTGAAAAAATTAGTCTTTAACAAGAAAACTAAGGAAAATATGCCTGAGCAACTAAAGCAGCAGAATCCTTCTGGTACATTTATTTATAACAAGTGCTTAATAAAACAGCTAGAAAAAAAAAATAAACCAGGAGGAGGACATATGAATCCACAGATCATAAAAGAATTATATAGCTAATTTATGAACCACTGACAATTAAATTGGTAAGCCAAGAGGAGAAGGTACTGAGAAATAAAAAAATTCAAAAGGAAGAAATATGGGTTTCACTTGTCCCATGGAAGTCCAAGGAGCTCTAGCACTTGCTTTTCAGTATCTCTCATTTCTCGTTTCAGAAAAACACTTGAATTATGCTATTAGAAGAAAAAAAAATGTATGGACGCAAAGAGAGACCAAGAACATACTAGAATCATAAGTAATAAGCAACAGAAAAAAAAAATAGAATAGGATCAAAATATCACAAAATAATTCATGTTGGAAAGGACCCCTGAAGTTCATCCAGCCTAGCCTCCAGCTGAAAGCAGGGTCAGCTATGAGATATGACCAACTTATTCATATGCAGCTTGGTCTTGAAAACTTTCAAAGACTGCACAACTTCTCTGATGCTTGACTGATCACAGTGTAAAAAAGTTCTTCCTTAAATCCAGCTTGACCTTGTCTTGTTTCAACATCTATCCATTATCTCTTGTCGTTGTATCACACAGCACAAATGAATAGCCTGGCTCCCTACTCCAACATCCTCCAAAATCCATATCTTCTCCATGTTGAACAAGCCTCAGCTTCTCCCCTTGAGGCAAATCCTTCAGCCCATGACTATCTCGGTGGCCCTCCACTAGACTCGCTCCAGTTTTAAATTTAAATGATAAATGCTGGGTAAGATATATAGCACAATCAGCTCAGGGATAACCATAACGCAATGATGAATAGTCTTTTTAGAACAGTTTGGAATTTTGCATCTTGGAGAACTGATACTACATAAAAGACACAATTTGAAAAGATCTCCCTATTCAGGAATGAAGATAAATTTTCCTGAACTTTTATTGAGATCAAGGTCTCACTTAGACAATTATGTTTAAGAATCTACTTGCATTTCCTAACAGGGGTAGACTTGAGCACATGTTAAAGCGCTTTCATGAATCTGGGCAAGAGAATGTAGAATATAACCTGTGACTGGATTTTGTATCTGATTACAGTGCCTTTCAAAACCTTACCCACAAACGATTCATATTTTCCCAAGCCCTTACAAAACCTTATGAACTGCAAAGCAACTAAAAGACTGAAACAAAAGGTAATGGAAGAACATATACCAAGTCTGGAAAGAGGTGATACCGGACGCAACAGAATTCACTCAGTGTTACTAAAGATTTCCATTAGCTATCCATGGCGATAGATAAACAGCACTTACACTTGTAAATTACATTGTACCATTACAAATGCTAGTGAAAAGAGTGAAATATATTGCAAAGAAGTCTGAAAATATCAGACTATGGAAGCCAACACTGCTTGCCTTGCTCATACAAAATTCCCATTAAAACAATAAGGTGTGCAGAATTTGGCTCCTGGAAATAGGAAATAAAGGAACAAATCCAAAGCCCACTGAAGTCAGTCAACAGGAGACATTCTTCTGACCTCAATGGGCTTTGGACATCACCCAAAATGAGATTCACTCTGGAAAAACGCAAGCTGAAGGAAATAATCATTCAAAAAGTATCTGGGAGAGAGATGTTTGGAAAACCTGGAAATCAAAGAATACCTAGGAGACTTTATGTAATATATGATACGTGACAAGAGCTTATGAATACCATTAAAAGACCGTGCCTTTTCTAAAAGCTGATTAGTCTAGAAATGAAGAAAATATAAGAGAGAAGGAAACAATCCTTTCCACCCAGTCAGGGAGCAGAACTCACAGGGATATCACATCACAGTGCAGACAGGTTCTTTCGTACGGATTTTAAAATGTACCAATCCCCAAATAAAAACACGGCACCGAATTATCCCATTTGTGAAACCCCTAATTTCTCAGCTCTTTTCCCAGATACAAGTCTGCATATAGGAATCCATGGTCAGACTTCAACATGAGACAAGTGTCACATTTGTGATTTGGTCCTCTTCTCATTTTAGTGATGAAGGACAAGGGAGCCTTTTAAGATCCTATCTTTCCCATTACACACAAACACCTTGTGCTAACACAAGGATGTCCTCCTTTGGTGGAAGGACACCCACTTTCATTCTCCTGTACACCTTGCTGCTGTCAGGTGGAGAAAATTTTTCAAGAGTATACATACACCCCAGTAAAATGAAGGTGTGACCTTATTCTCAAGATCAAATAGACTCAACATACACAATAGAAATTCTCAAGATACCTATCCTCAACCGGATAAGGACATCTGTAAGCACATGTTCTTTAGCAGAAAATGATAAAGGTAGTTTCCCCTCATCTGGTCTTCTGCTGGTAGAAGCACCTGTCTCTGTTTATTCAGTGAAAGAACCTCTAAACTGAATAAACTGATTGTATTGAAAGGCTCTGGTAGACTGACTAACTCATCTATTGCAGTTCAAAATATATTGATATTTTGATATCAAGATATTTTCTCTGCTGTCACTACTGTTGCTCTGAGGAGAGGAAAACTTTATTCCTCACAAAAAAAAAAAAAAAAAAAAAAAAA
>VYXB01007425.1:0-29575 GCA_013397135.1 Pachyramphus minor | reverse complement strand
AAAAAAAAAAAAAAAAAAGGTCCCCCATACCTAAACTCCAATACAAACCATGTGTGGCTCAACAAATAAGATTTACGAGGTTTTGCAGTTTACTGCTTCAGTGGTCCAGATCACCTCTATATAATTTTTGCTTGTAAGATATAGATAAGAAAAGGGTGAAGACAACCAGACATCCATGATAAATGCATTGGAATAAATAATTGTAAGATGATTATGATAACAATGATAAAGCTACAGTTCATTCTAGGATGTCTTTAGGTTCGTATGCTGTAGATTATGTGCTATTTGGTACCATTATTTCTGGTTTAAAATCTTTCTATTCTTAGATTTTAAAACAAGAATAATTATTTTTTTTGGAATTGTATAGCTGACCCTTCACAGAAAATGTTGGAAAACATTTTATTTTGAAATATTCATCCTTATGCTTCATATATTTTTGGACGACTTTGCATTTAAAGCTCATTGGCTTTTGCTAGAAAGTCATGCCTCGACATGACTGTAATTCTTTCAGTGGGCTCAATCCTGTGAAATCCTGAGCACTAATTTCTATCAGTTCTCAGGTTTTCTCTGAATTTGATCTTTTGTGACATCATAAAAAGTTCAATGGAATGAAATCACAAAGAATTAATTCATTCTCATGGGTAGAAAGAAAAGTAACACATGGATTTTAAAACATGAAGCTTGTAAAGAAAGTTCTTTAAAAATAAAAGTGGGAAAAGAGAAATTGTGGATAACATGATACACAAGAGAACCTTTCTGAGTAAATTGCATTGCAAAATCTTTTTATAAAGCTTCAGTGGATTTTTAGAAAGTAGAACCCTATGCTCTTACACTAAATCCTCCATGATTTTATAACACTGATACTGGAAAAATCAAATCTCTTGCCTGAAAGCTCTAGTTTCAATTAACGAGGATGTTAAGCACTTTTTTTCAGATACATGAAAAGAGTGACAGGATTATAGACCACCAAATTGGTGGTATTTTAAGAATCTGACAGGCTCAGCACCATGTGCCATTCTAGCCTCTCTGTGTATCCTTTGTGGTTAAAACTCTTAAGCACTTTAAATTCTTTTGGTCAGTATTTTTTTCCTTTTAGGGCAGACAACTAGAAGCACATTCCAAGTAACCATTTATGGTGTACAGAAAATTATAAGATACTAAAATCACCTCTTTGAAGGTGTTTCCAGGCATTGGATAGTAAAACAAATATTTTATTTATATATATATATGAAAAAAAGTTGTTGTTTTAAATCTAGAATATAATTATCTATGTTCCAAATCAAATGAAAGACAGTAACAGCACAAAGACACAGCAGAATAATACATGTCAAGTCCTAGAGCCTTTACTTGGACAAATCTCCCATCAAGCTTTGGTGGCAGCTTTGCCTGACGAAATATAGCTGAGCCAGACCTGAAATAAGCAAAAATTTAAGAAGGCACACCAGTGGAATTGATTACGGAACAACAAAAGTAATGGTTATTTTTGTTATTTGAAAAATAACATAAATATAAAAGTGGAAGTCCACTAAAACAGTAGCCCTCAGATATATTTATCCACATACAAAAGAGGACCAAAAAGATGTTTGAAGAAACAGATGACTTTCCAGAATATTTGATACAGGCTGGAAGAAATATGCAAAGAAATTTTTCAAATCATCAAGCTTTGGCAAACAGAACTGACTGTAGCTTTGCATAACTTCATTTACAAGTGGCTCAATCCTCTCATATTTCTTCTTTTCCAACGGATAAGACAAAACTGTGGACTGGTCCCGTGCAGGAGACGTATCTGTCTGTTAGGGCTCATGGTGGGGAAGTGACCAAAGCTCCTGTTCTGCAGCCAGGAAACCCGCCAGGAAGCAGGTTCCTTGGAGACCAACACCTGGGAAGAGCTGGTGGACATGTAGCCCAGCAGACTGTCCCACTCGGCAGACTAGAGCACCAGGAGGCAGGGGGTGAGGGGAGCTGCCAACCACCTGCAGCTGGTATGTCAGGTCATGGAGTAGGAGAAAGATTCTGGCACTGTGCAAGGAAAGTCTGTAAGACATACCCCTATCTGTGGGGGTGCATGAATGCTGGAGCCAAATCTATGAGTCTCACACTCAGTGCACAAAATCTTAACAGCTCAGATGGATGGGTAAAATCTGTATCAGTGTAGAAACTGCATGGGATGAAAGCTTTACAGTTCTGCAGAGGAATCTGGTTCTGCTTTGTACCATCTGTGCACCAATTGTGTGGATTGTTTGTTGAGCTTTGTTTGGTTTTTTTCATTGAAGAAAGATATAGAAGTCAGTAGAAAGAACGCACTTCAGGTCAGTTTAACTCCTGGGCTATTCTTTCTTGCCCTCACCACTGCTGATTATAGCTGATTACATATATTCCATACAAGAATTAAAAAGAAGATTTGTGCCTAATTACAGTTTTCTGCAATTTATTTAATTTCAAAGACAACAAGTTAATTTCAAACTTTGTTCACATTACCAAGGGAAGTGAAGAAAACCCAGAAATACAGAAACTACAAGATTTGAGGTCCGATTTTCAATGTTAGATCCTTACAGCTGACAGTATATTTGTATGTGCATGTAATACACACACAGTCTGTTTGAAACCTAATGACCATGTGATAGTAAACACCTGTCAGATGCAGACCTTGGAGTGGATGCTTTCATTAGGTTTGTGCTAATACCAGTAATATCAAGCCTTGCTCTGAACATATTCTTACAATATACATAAAAATTAGGCTGAGTGATTCTTAGCAACAAGTGAAAGCTACAAAGAGAAAATAATATAAGCCTATAAAGGTAACATTTATATAAAGAGGCCCATTCTATGCACATAATAATAAACACATTTCAGTCTATGAACATGCAATAAACACATTTCAGATGAAGATTTAAAATCTCAATGTTCACATGCCCTGCAAACTTGCTGTCGTAGTCATGGAGTGATATCTGAGACTATTAAAAACAAATAGAAACCTTGCTTAATCAGGGCTCTGCAGACTGCAGAAGTCCAGAGAGGCACCCAAGAGAATCTTTGAGGAATATGACATCAAGGTGAAAAAAAGGCATCTGTCCTATCTGCTTCTCCACAAGCTCCTCTTGACTTAAAGGAAACACAGCTCTCAATCAACACAGGAAACATTATCAATCAACAGAAAGCAACAGTGGAAGAGATGGACTAAGACTTGCATAACATTGGTAAATGTCTTACAGGAATGTTTTTTAAAATCTTGATGTTCTTTTATGGCTTCTGGGGTTTTGGCAGGAACTCTAGGCCCATGTCTGTGTACACACTTTAATGATGGGCTTGATTAAGAGACAGTAATTCCCTAGAGGTTTAGCTATCTTATTTATTGACACAAACACAAGTACAACGCCAAAATCAAATGGTCCCTTCCCAAACCATTGGAAAATCACAATGCAAAACCATGATGGATTCTTCATTTTCCAGGTTTCATGTATTTCTACTGTTTTCCACCGTACATAAGCTTTATAATCTAAGCAACAAACCAACTGACCTTGCAAGAGACAACCTTCCGCCAAACAACAAGCAGCAGCAGAAACGTCAGCCTACATCTGCCCATGAGGGAATTACATTGAGGTCCAGTTATATTTGTCCCAGTAACTCTGTCTGCCAAGTGAGCCAGTTTCTTTCAAATGAGGATTTAAAGGAAGAATGCAGATGTTGGCTCTGGGATAAGCTAGGACTGCTCAAGAAAATTCTAGACAATGAACTCTGTTACTGGGTAGTTCAGGAGTCAACCTCAAAGGAAAACAAGGCAATGAATTTATAAAAATTAACTTGCTGACCTCTAGACTTCTTCTACACAGGATTCCAAATTTCCAACGAGGTCAATAGGATTTGCAGGCATATAATACATCTTGGGACAGGACTTCATATGCAAAGCTCACCTTATCTCAATGAAGTGCAACCATTTCTGGGATGACACGTGGCACTAATTTAGTAGCAAGAGAGCACAAAACTAAGGCAGCTAGCAAAGCAAAATGTGGGTAAGAAAGTGAGCTTAGTACTTACGAAAAGCACTCAAGAATCATTGCTGATCAAAAATTCTGTATCTCTTTGTGATTAGTTAAAGACACACATAAAAATACATTCAGGAATAGAACCAAGGCTTTTCATAATTGAAATGCAATATGAAGAAAACATCCTTGCCATACCCTCTAGTATACCAATGGCATTGAACTTCAGACTAACTGACCATTTTCTTCTTTCTCTCCCTGGCAGACTTAAGGAGAAGAACCTTCTCCTATGGCTCCACATTCCCCCAAAAACTCAGTCTCCTGAAGCCTTCTTTCTTGCGGGAGAAAGTGGAGATGATCCACATCTTGCAATTCTACCATATATCCTTTTACTGGAGTAAGAAATGTTTCTAGATCAACAACTTAAGAAGCCAGTGGAGTATCTGTGTGCCAACATTAAAGTCTCTTTTCATCTGTGAGAATTCCATGCTTTCTAAAAGCCTTGCCTTCTCATAGGAAGATGGCCAAAATCTCACAGAGATAGGAGTTTGTGGCAAAATCTACAAGTTTTGATCACTAATTACATTATTTCGGCTTTCAAGTATATATCGGTGTACATATATATGTAACTCTGTATGTCTTCATTTTTGTTTTATTGTTTCCTTTAGTTTGACTTCGATCTGAATTTCAGTTTATTATGAAATTGTGAATGTTTTATTTTTCATTCTTTTTCAGTCTTGTGGTTGTCCTCATTCTGGCATGTAGTGACTTCTCCCTTCACTTGTTCCTTTGTATTTCCTTAAGGCAACAAGCCATTCCTGTGGGGCTGGATGGGGATGGGGAAAGTTGCCAGCAAAATTTTTCATGCACATGCAGTAGAAGTTCTCTCCCCACCAATTTAGGTTTGTGAAAGGTAATTCTAGGCAGAGTTTCTACAAACAGTGGTATATTCCATTCAGAGGTAATTGTAAAGCCTTAATTTGTCTCAATTATTTATACCTATTATATGTGTATATGTTTTTCACATATGATATTGTAACAAGTACTTGCACATTTTAAACATATGAATATGAGTGCAAGCATAACATTTTTCAATATTCCAAGTAGGACTATGAATTCCTAAACAGCCTGGTGCTTGCAAACACTATTACATGAACAGAACAAAAAATAGCTGTCAATCAATTAAGAATATTCATGTACAATAAAACATTAATGACAAACTTGACATATATATATATATATATAACTTTCAACTTATAACTTATTTTTAGAAAAATTTTAGACAATTATATTTCTCATGTAAAAATATTTTCATCAAATCTACATATACGAAATTTGATGTTCCATTTGCTGTACCAGAAGCTCAACAGTGTGATAATCTTGAAGAATCAAATAGTGAAATTAATTAGATACAGAAAATATTCACTTTCTGTTTCATTATTATGACAAACTGCAAAACCTAGATATTGAATCTGAGAAATATAAATTCTGTTGTAGTTAGCATAAGAGAGATGCAAAACCCACTGATGTCTTTGGAAAACAAATGAGTCTCACAACTTACACAGAAAGTCATCAAACTACGAATCTAGTACAACAGGGAAAATAGCTGAAAAACAACATAAACTGTGTAAAGGTTAGTGATGGTGCAATGAATTTTTGACTATTGTGTCCAATGCCTCTTCAAGAGATGTTGAGCTGAAAGAGAAAGGTGTCAAAGACAAGTAATGAAAATGTGGTTACAGGCACAATATGACCCTATTATAAGAAGAGACTGAAATGAATAAGTGATAATATGACACAGGCATCAGATAATTAAATTTTGGCAGTAAATGCCAAGAAAACAGTTATGTCCACAGTGTTATTTGACAGGAATTCTCAGAAAAGAAACACATAAAGGAAACTTCATGGTTTTGATCACTACTGTAAATATAACAAAGAAAGAAAATGGAGGGGCTCAGTCACAACCTTCAAACGCCTGCCAAAGTAAACAAGAAGGCGTTTGATTTTCAGCCAATAAAGATGAAGTGAAATATGAAAGTGGGAAAGCTCTGGGTAGAGCTTTTTCTGGTAGAGAAAGACAGGCAGATGTGCATGATATTTTATTTATGGCTTTAGTAGAATACAAATTACTGGGAAAAATGAAGGGTTTTTTAAAAAATACAAAAAATTAGAAAGTATTAGTTCTTCAGACTTGTGCTGAAGACGTTAAATAAGGTGCAGAGAACTTTGGAAAAGTGGAAATTCAGTTGGAAAAGTGCACTTTTCATTATCAGTGCTGTTTCCCATGGAAGCTGAACTCAATATGGAATTAAGCTCCCATATGGATTACCAGATACTAAAGATACATTTTTCAGGATCAGGCTACCAGAGACCACTGATGGACAAGTAAGAGCCAGCAAGACAGAGACATGAAATATTTCTGGAATTAACCCCCTGTACAACAGGATATAAAACAGCAAATCAATAAGTTCGTCAAAACAATTTTTAACACATTTCATGAGATGCTAATCCATATTTGCCACAGATTCTTGACAAAAGTAATTGCACTTTCCATTTTGGCCATCACACAACTCCCTCAGATCAGTTTCAAAGTTACCTCAAGCTGTCTGTGCATATGGATAAATGACCAATGTTTCCTCCTACTTTGGATGGGGATATGGCAGTCACACCACTGCATGAAAGTATACTTGTTCCGAAATCAAAAGTTAAGGTAACCAGCCATAGTTCAATGCTAGAAAGATATTTTTTCTAAAATAATTCACCATTTCAAGGCCATTCAGAGGCAGAAGTCAATAGTCCCCTGCCCAGGAAGAGTGTACTACATTGTATAACAGGAGAGATACACTGATTTTCATAATCAGCCTGCTGCCATCATCTGTTTGTCCATCTCTTTCTCTATTTCCTACCTGTTTTTCTCCACCATTTAATGATTTCTTTGATATCCCTTATTGGCAGAATGGTAGCAGATGATTGTTCATTGTTAAAAGTGATAAAGCCAGGAGTGATCATTTCCCATTGTTTTAGAGAAAAAATTATGGTCTATAGGCAATTGTCTTATTAAATCCTTGGTACACTGTTCGACACCACGACACATCACTGACTGCAAATACTCCCAGACATTTTGTCTCCTAGCCAAGGATGAAGCTTAACATGTTACTTCATGTCAGAATTAAAAGGTAGAAAACTGAAAGATGCAGAGTGAATGGAGAACTATTGCAAGACTGTCTTACATTCTCCTCTGTGCTTGGTATCATAACAATTAAAATATGCTTATCAAGATATTTTCTATATCTTTTCACTTTTCTTACCATCATGAGATGGTATACTTAGGTCACCTATGAGTTGACCTAAGAAAGCACAAGACACTAAGTTATAAGGAAGCCAAGCTGAAGGAATCATGGAAAGAGAACACTTAAATAAGCAACATTCATCACTAGGGAATGTAGAGAAAGAACCAGAAATTACGACCGTCAGAAATCTTACAACTATTCAGGAAGAAGCATTTAAAAATAATTTTTTAAACATTTTACAGAGACATGTATTTATCTTCCACATACTGAACACAGTGACAAACAAGTGTAATACAAGAAACAAAGCCAATTTTAAGAAAAAAAAAATGTTTACTATTCAAGCCATGGATCTGGTGACAGATGGAAATTGAACCTTTTAGGCTGTTCTTACCATAATGACTACTTGGAGAACTTACTAACTCCAATTATAGCCACAATTAGCACTTTTTAAGGACATAGATGTATAAACCACTGAGACAGATCTGACACCAAAATAAAGTACCCTGTTTTTTGTTATGTTGGCTTATCAAACTCCGCAACTGGAAAAGGATTCATCTTTTTCACCACTTCCTGAGATTTCCCCAGTGTCCTGGCTTCCAGAGACTGGGTTTGTCTTCATGATTTTTAGTGACACCTTCAGTTCTCTAAGAAAAATGCAGTAAGCAATTTTTTCCCCGTGGTGCAACCCCAGCACAGTGCCCTCTATCCTGTTTATCCACCACTAACAAGGCACTGGGCATAATTGGAGGGCACAAAATGAGATTTTCCAGTGGCTGTTGGATCAGCCCACGGGGGCCATAGGCAGTTAGCCCTCCTTGGGACTTGGACCATCTCAGAGAACTCTTTTACTACCAGAGAACGTAAGCAGAACTTTCTTCCTTTTCCCTTTAGCAGCTCCACGACCTATCCCACTTGCAGCTCAAGGTCTACCAGTGTCTACTAAGCTATGACAATACAGACAGAATCCTAGAGCTGTTTAGTGACTCACCAACACACTGAACAAATCCTAATGTAACTTCCTACACCTCCTTCTCACAGAATTTCACACTATGCCATTTATAAACATATATTTCAGTGATTGTTAAACATTGTCTGGACAAGAGTTATTGATCCACAAAGCAGAGACTGAATGCCTCTTTAAAAAAAGAACTTCTGACATCAACAGGTTGTAATGGTGTTGCTGCCTATCATACACAAATATTGTTTATTTAAAGAGCTTCTGAGAAACTGTGAGAAGGCTCATTGCTATTTGTCCCAAAGCATGGATTTTAGCCTAGAGTTGGAATGGAAACAGGCTAATGTTTCCAATGAAGAAAACTCTTCTAGCCAAATTTTAATTGAAGCTAGATAGCAAATAAAACATTTTTTCTCCGCTGGGAAATAGAAGACTCTGAAAACAAAATTGTATCAATGAATTTGGGATTATTTTTATACCAAAAGTCTAAACAATATAAACTATATACAGAAAAATATTTAGAAAGTCTTTAGTGAATAAAGAAAAGCCAAAACTTTTTTCCAGAAAATACTGAGATGGATACTGATGTGTTTTTCCAACACATTCTGTTAGCAATCTGATATCCCCTGCTCACTCTGCTCATTATCATAGACTAATTCTCAAAATTAATCCCTATGGTTTTCATTCCATAGTTTTAAACTGAGTCTCCATGTGTTCTGAAGGTTTTATTGTCTCTTAGAATTTCACATTAGTCATTAAACAATCACCTTTCACTGTATACACTGTTTAACACTTACAGCAATGTTTATCTTTAATAGAGGGTGGTCCAACAAATATTCTGGAACAGATTAATTGTTCACCACTAAAACTCATTGACTTGATTGCTAATGAAGAGATACTGCTATTCTGTAATTCAATAAAAGAAAAATATAAGGCACTCAAATATGCAATTATTTTCTTTCTGTGTGTTTAGAGATTAAAATTTATTCAGTAAAGCAGTTTGGAGTCATTAATTCTTCTGGGAAATACTTCTAGGAAAGCTTTGTACAGAAGCTTTGTCTGTAATTCATACTTACATTCATCCATACACCTTACTAAATCTTAGCTAAATACTCTGGATCAAGACTATATTTGCAGCATTCTGTAAATAAGGATTGTCTGGAAAAATTACACTTACAATGTTTAGATCTCCAGAAAATATCAGAACTTTAAAGTTACTTTAAAGTTTGCATAAAACCTGAGATTATGGTGAAATTAAAATGTAGACAGTGGCTATGCAGAAAAGTTGTGGAGGGTTGGATGGGGAACTTACATTTGTGTCTTATTCAGGAATTCCATTATGTTTAAAAGACAAGAAGATCATGAGCCCTGAAGAACTGTTTTCTAAGGGTTAACAGTAATGCCATCATATAGAGTATTGCCATTAGGCACGACCATCTACCCCTTTCAGTATTTAATTAATTCTTATAAAAGCCAGTTTACTCATTCTGCAATACTGGTTGACTTCCTCTCTCAAGTACTTTGGTTGCTGGACATGCCCAAGCCAGCATGCCTAGCTCCCCAGTTATTTCAATAATCTTTTTTAGCAGCCAGATACTCCACCCAAAATCTGAGTACGCAGTGTTGAAAAAAGGGGGATCCTGTATCTATTTGCAAGTTCCTTGTCTGGAAGGATACATAAATCAAGGACCTAAAATGAACAAGGCATGGCCAAGGTTTACAATCTTCAAAGCCTGTGGAGGCACAGACCATCTAATATTAGTAATTAGTAAAATGTTGTTCCCTTTGCAACAGAAGACTCCTGGCAAATGGAACTGGTCTAAGAATTCTTTAGATTTTAGAATGGAGTTTAATTCTGGAAATGAAAATGAAGGAATGATTAGACACCGAATTCTCAACAAGTATTTTATGTCCTAAAGGGGCCAGTGCTCTGTAACTATGTAAATCACCACTGTTGAACAGGTAACACAATAGAATGGGAAATTATGTCTGCCATATCAAGAACAGTCTGGAATGATGTCATGGCTGAGAGACCATCTGGCCTGCATTATAAAGAGAAAAGAAAGTATTAAGACAAAAGAACACAGAGAAGAAGCCATTTGAATCTGTGTTTAGAAAACTAAGCCAAATAGTTGAGCAGCCAACACTGCAACGATGTTGAGAAATAAGCAAGTCCACTTGGACTGATGAGAGGGGAGGTTGATCCACATAAGCCAGTTCAAGAAGCAGACAGTCTTGGAGTAAAACACATATATACCACTGGGTAGGGACAAGGAGAATTTAGGCTCTTTGGCATAAGCTCTTCCTTTAGTAATCAGAGAGAAGACAAAATACAAAAACCTTCTTAACTCACGAGAAGAAATCTTCAGTCTTCCTGTCTTTTGCATAGTGTTTGCATCTTGAACAACCACCAAAGTGAAAACCCCTGAGAAATGTGACCCTATTTGAGAAAGTCAAGGTATCCCATATAGGCTTCGTCATGGGACATAACCTTTGCATGTTCTGCAAAACTGAAATGAGGTTTTGGACTAAATCATCAGTGCAGAAGAGGCAAAAGGCAAAAGATTGATTTTATTGATTGCAAAAGATCTGCAAAGCACTCCCTTACAACAAGAGAACTTCCTTATATGCCATATGCTGAGTATTTTTACTCAGCATATTTTGGAAAGGACCAACAGCACACTTCTACTAATATTGCAAAGACAGAATTTTGGATCTTGAGTGCCTGTGCTGTAGCAAACCCATTATAATAGCTAACATGGACCCATTTCAAGAACTTGTGGTTTGAGGACAGATATTGGTTAAGATCAGAGGGCATATCTAGGACTTCACTTTTTTCCCCAGCAACAATAACCTTTGAAGAAAGAGTCTCTAAAGAGGTTGATCAGGCAGTAAATGGAAACAGCAGAGCCAGATATGAAAGGCATTTTTGGGGGTCTGTTTCTTCAAATAAATATAGATTTAGGGCAGGTGCCAGACTTAGAGGGGATAACAGAAAATTGGGGACTGTTCCTCATCAAAGACATTATCCAACAACAGGGAAATACCAGGAGAATCCTCTTCCCACAAGGTAAACTGCATGTCTGTTCTTTCCTTAAGCCACAACCAACATACCATGCCTAAGTTATGAAGTTGTTCAAAGGAATAATGACACACAGTCTTATTGCACACAGTATCACCCTTAAAACTGTGCAACACCAATGCATGTTAGGAATTCAGCACTTGAATAACATTGAAGTGTAAATAGTGCTACGATTTTTATCTCTGTACTCGATCACACAAAAAACCATCCCAGATAACTTTTTATCTTTCAAGGTGTCCAGCTGCACATTGGTGCCCAAGGTCCTGCTCCTTAAAAATAAGGTCAAAGTAGAAACTCATTAATTTCAAAAATACAGGATCTGATTCTATGTGTAAGACTAGACAAAAGGCTGTCATATATTCAGGCAGATCATTAGTCAAAGACCAGTTGTGTAAGTACAGTATTTTTTGCAACCTATTTTTTGCAAAACTATTTTGCAATACCATATAATAAAGGGGTAAGAAGACAGATTTTGAATCAAAACACTTACCAGTTCTTTCCACTTTTATCCCTATTAATATCATAACTCCTCAAAAAATAGTGAATTATTTAAACTGTTGCTGGTGGTACACAATGCATTTGGAATACCCATGAATTTCTCCAGCTTCATCAGCAGCACGCTTTGGCTTAAACAGTCAAAGAACAGCTCAAATTGCATTAATCTCTTCCTCAAATTAGTGTTTTCTACCTTGTGTGAAAAAAAAAGTAGTAGCCAAACAAGCCAAAGTAAGAAATTAAACAGTTTGAGATTTAAGAAAAAACATAAACTACATTTGACCTGAGAAAAAAGAGTAGAATGATCAATTCGCTGAGGTTCTACACAAACTTAAAAGTCTGATGAACACTAATTGGCTTTATTACTTCAATTAAGTCTAACAGTGTATGGACAGAATAGGAAGAAGCATTATTGGTAATAAAAATCAATCAGGACAGTCAAATCTAAAACTCAGTGCTAGCATTTGTGGGAGAATTCTACAGGAGTGCTTCCTGAGCACAGGAAGTAAAATTCATTAACTACAAAGACGATATCTCTGACTTCAGAATTTCCTGAACTGCAAACTGCTGGAGCTGAGGAGAATATTCTGACCAAGTAACAATACATGATTGCCCTGGTCTAACTTTTTTTTTTCAGCAGCATTTATTTTAGCCTGTGGTGAAGATGGGAAAGTGGCCCAGGGTAACCTTTAGTCTAACCTAGTATGATCATTCTCATGTTCTTAAAATGGATGGTGGATGTGTAAAATCAATAAAGGCAGCATAATACATAAGGTGAAATCATATAAAAATACGATCTCTTAGTATTATCATAATGAGAGGTGCTATTGAAGTCATTATGCATGATTCTTCAAAAATAACAATACAATATGCACCAGGATTCAAAAAGGCAAACAAGAAAAACTACTAGGAAAGAGACAGAAATAACGCTGAAATACTATAAACCTACCATGTTCCCACCATCTGCAAAGTATGCAGTTTTGACATTGAACCTCAAAAAAAAAAAAAAAGGAAAAAAAAGAAAAAAGAAAAAAATAGAAAAACGAGACCCTATAAAACTATAGTTTTAGGTTCTAAAATAGTGTCATGTCTATCAAACTATAGAAAGGGCATCAAAGACAAACAAAAGTATGGAACAGCTTTACATAGCTGCCCACGGCTCTATGGGCAGTGCTCAGATGGGTGCACTGTTCACCAGTAATAAACAGGCTGTTTGGCTGGGCCCAGAGAGTGGTGGCAAATGGTGCCACATCCAGCCGGTGTCCAGTCACCAGTGCTGTTCCCCAGAGCTCGGTGTTGGGGTCAGTCCTGTTTAATATCCTTATCAATGATCTGGACAAGGGGATCGAGCGCATCCTCAGTCTGCAGATGACACCAAGCTGGTTAGGAGTGTTGATATGCTGGAGGGTAAGAAGGCTCTGCAGATGGATCTGGACAGGCTGGATCAATGGGCTGAGGCCAATTGTATGAGGTTCAATAGGACCAAGTGCTGGGTCTTGGCCTTGGGTCACAACAACCCCAGGCAGCACTACAGGCTTGGGGAAGAGTGGCTGGAAGGCTGCCCAGCAAAGGACCTGGGGGAGCTGGTTGACAACCGCTGAACATGAGCCAGCAGTGTGCCCAGGTGACTAAGAAGGCCAATGGCATCCTGGCTTGGATCAGGAATACTGTGGCCAGTAGGAGCAGGAAGTGATCATGCCCCTGTACTGGGCACTGGTGAGGCCACACCTTGAACCCCATGTTGAGTTCTGACCCCCTCACTACAAGAAAGACATTGAGGTGCTGGAGCATGTCCAGAGAAGGACAATGGAGCTGGTGAAGGGTCTGGAGCACAAGTGTGATGAGGAACAACCAAGGAAGCTGGAGGTGTTTAGCCTGGAGAAAAGGAGGCTCAGAGGGCACCTTATCAAGCAACTACCTGAAAGGAANCTGGTGAGGCCACACCTTGAACCCCATGTTCAGTTCTGACCCCCTCACTACAAGAAAGACATTGAGGTGCTGGAGCATGTCCAGAGAAGGACAATGGAGCTGGTGAAGGGTCTGGAGCACAAGTCTGATGAGGAACAACCAAGGAAGCTGGAGGTGTTTAGCCTGGAGAAAAGGAGGCTCAGAGGGCACCTTATCAAGCAACTACCTGAAAGGAAGTTGAAGCCAGGTGGGGGTTGGTCTCTCCTCCCAGGTAGCAAGTGATAGAACAAGAGGAAAGGGCCTCAAGTTGTGCCAGCGGGTGTTTACATTGGATATTAGGAAACATTTCTTCACGGAAAGGGTGATCAGGCATTGGAACAGACTGCCCAGGGCAGTGGTGGAATCACCATCCCTAAAAGTGTACAAAAAACCATGTAGATGTGGTGCTTAGGGATATGGTTTAATGGTGGGCCTGGCAGTGTTAGGTTAATGGTTGGACATGATGACCTTAGTAGTCTTTTCCAACATTAAAGATTCTATGTCTCTGTGAAAAGAAAAACAAAACACACCAAGATGCTTCACTTAAAAAAAAATATCCAGAAGATTGAAAGCAAATGATGACTAATACTAATGTTGAGATGACTAGGGTCATTAATGCAATTAAAGAGGCTAAGAGAGAAAAATAATCTGATTTTTGTTGCTCTACAAATAGTAAGGCTCATCAATAAAATTCTCAGATAGCAGGGGAGAAGCAATATTAAGCCAGATGGACCTTTAGACTCATTTCATGTGACTGATCTGATAGTTTGAATTACATAAACTAAATGAGGTCAAGAACTTCTATGTAAATATTCATATAAAAATAATAAAAATAGGCCAGATGCTTACAATTATTATGATTATTTGTATTTATTTTTATGGAAAGAAATACTAAAAGTTTAATCAGATTAACAATTACAGTTCAGGAAACTGAGCCACAGTAGTTTCCTGTACATTTTTACACATTCTTTTGAAAGCACAAATGTATCAGCAATTTTCAGAGGTGGGATATAGGACCAGATGGATTTCTCATATTCAGATGAACATAAAGTACAAGCCTTTGAAGTTCTGATTTTTCACAATTTCTTAATAATTTTCATCTCACAGAGCAACATATTATTCCAGGCAATATATTTATGAGGTCTTGTTTATTGTTCTGTATTGTTGATGTTTCTCAAACCTATATCCCAGGACTATTTCTTTAAAAATGTACTACTTGTCATGTCCCACTGCCCAAGCATACCCATGTTTTATTTTTTTCTTTTAAATTCCAAAAAGACTTAGGCACACTGAGTAAACAGATTTAATAAGCTGAACTCAATCGTGACTTCTCCACTTACATTTTTTGGCAGAAAATTCCTTTCTGAGTTTCTATTTCAGTAAGATTCACTTAATACATCCAAAGCTGAGTAGGCTTTGATCCACAATTACAAAGTTAATATATATGGAGAAAGAATAATGCTGGGAAAATGCTCTCTTGGCAAATAGAAGCTGGAGCAAATTAATCCCACAAATTTCCCACCTTTAATGAGTTCAAATCTTGCCATCATTAATAATACTGAAATAGTTATTAACATTTATATAAATATAATGAGAGAAGGTCTTTGGACCTGCCAGGAGGATCGAAAGCTATTGGAACTTTTATCACATGAGCAAGATCAAAACCAAAGCAGCTATACTCCTTTTTTTCTTTTGCTTTAAGTAACTCCATAGCCCAAGCATCTGACTATCGTCTTGACTTAAAGTACTTGGCTATAGCCCAAAGATAGGTTCAAATAAGGTTCTTTGATTCCACACACATGCACATACACACGTTCTTTCAATCCACTCTCCTTGCATGCAGGAGTCAACAGGACTGAAGGGCAGCACTTCCAAACATGCTCAGCACTTTGCAGGATGTGACCTTTTATCCTTATTTGCCCCCTTGTGCTTGCTCAGCTCACTTTTTATCAGTTCTACTAATAATGTTCCTCTGCAACACAAAATACAGTCCAAAAGCCATTGATGCCTACTGCCATCTTTCTTTGAAGTCCTACACAGTCTCTTTCCCCAACTTATTAAGTGTAGTATCTACCATCTATATCATCAATCTTAGAGACTAAGATAATTCTGAAAAACAAGACAATGAAATTCTTACTAAAATTTGCAAGGGTGGAAAATTCTTCAGTAAATATAGTCATAATTTTTCCCTGAGATATTGTTCTATTGTGAGTCTGTAAGGAGATCTCCTGTTTATTTTTAAAGATATAAGACTGAATTCTCATGGCTCATGATCCTAAAATGTGGATTAGAGTTTACCCTTGTCATCCAGCTATTCTAATTTTGTTCAGACTGGAAAACTGTTTAAACTGAAAACTTTCTGCCTGTATCTTTAGGTTCCCATTCAACACAAACAACAGCATTAGATCAATGGGAAAGAGGAATGATGTGCTCCCAGAGCATGTTCTGACAGTCACTTAGGATGCACATCTATATTCAGGAGCCCACAGACACCATAGGGGAATTCAGCAGATTCTGCACAGCAATTCTACAAAATCAGTAGTGATGAGTACTTAGAAAACTCATGAGTCTTCTGGACTTGGATCATCAAATGGACTATTAAAATTTATGGCAAATCACCCACTAGTGCCCAAAGGCTGCATTCCTAAATACATGTTTAGATACCAAAATAAAAGTGACGTGAACATTTTGGAAGATAGTCATCATCAAGTTGGTTGGTTGTGAGCCTACAGCAATGTTAAGGAATGACATTTTAGCACCTAAGCTCTCAAATGTGAGTTCAAATGTTTTGGACTTTATTCTTAGAGATCACAGTGCATTTAACTGTATAAACACTTGGCTTATTAATTCCTTAAAATCTGTTTTTATATTATTAAGATATACTAGATGATTCCTCTATATGTTTGTCATAACAATTTATGGTGTGCACACCAAATCATACATTACAGATGTTGGATGATATTACAATATTCAAGCATATTGTATTAAATAAAGTCTAGAAAACAAACTAAAACAAAAATGTGAGTTGCAATATCCTGTATAAGCACTACTTTCTCTGTCTTTTATACTACAATTATTTTCTATTTTTAAGTATATTTTAAGAAATAGAATTCTGCAACATNTCTCAAAACACGGAATTGATTCACCTTGATACAAACATACTTTTTAACTTACACCATGTAAAAAAATTATTGATGAGTCACGTATCTATCACTAGTTTCAGGGCATTTAAATGTAATCAGTTTCCAAACACAAAGCTATATTCACACTCAAACACACAAAAAAATTAATCCAAAGCAACTGCAAGAAAATAAAAATAGAACTACTTCAACCTGGAACAAACCTCATCATGTTACATAAGTTATAGGTACACATATCTGAAATACATAAGGTTATTAGATCATTAAATTTTAATAGCAGATATTCTTTAATTCATCATTTCCCTCATTCTTGATACCACTCAGTTTTCAGAATTATTCTAGTGATATGATATTAATTTTTCTCTTTCACTGAAATCAGTAAGGAATTCAAGCAACAAAGAGGCAATTGAGGTAAAAAACCCCAACCCTTGTGACTAAACTGACCAAAAGAAACAAAAATTTTAAGCAATTAAATAAATATTAAGGGAATTTAAAACATCAATATTCAAGAAAAATTTAAGTTGTAACTAATATTCTAAAAAGCACCTCATTCTTCATTTGCAGACTGGTTGTATGAACTGAAAATTCACAAAGATAACAAAACCAGGAATAGAGGGTTAAAGAAAGCACAATAAGAACCACAACTTGGGCTCTTCATCCAGGTACTTTTCTTCTGCTGATAAAACTGAATAGAACCAACAATTTATTAAACATCTCCTTTAATTAGTCAGCTACTCTAAGACACCCTTGGGGGCACGTTTTGTGATTCAGTCTGTTCCTATGACAATGCCTGAACATAAAAAAGAAAGACTGGATACCTCTCTAGATAGAATTCTCTGATTCCAAAAATCATTCCCACATGGCTGGTATCCAGTATAACCAATTCCTACAGTGTAAGTTAGCAACTAGATAATCTTTAAGGTCCCTTTCAAACCAAACCATTCTATGATTCTGTGAACTGGGAAGCAAGCACTGAACATGAGCAAAACAGTTCCAGCTGATAGACTGCTTCATGTGGATCATAACTGAGGTGAGGAGTTTGAGTGGTCCTTTTTTTGTAATGCTGCAAGATCTGATGTAAAAGTTAGTTTAGAATGTGAAAGTTCTAGGGTTCTCCTGCTGGCTCTTTGCCACAAAAAACAGACCATTATCATCACATATTGTGAAGCTTCAATCAACAGTTTTATCATACAATTCTTACACAGGCAGTGCTTACAAATACAATTGGTTATTTACCAATTGTGAAGCACAGTAGTGAAGCACAGACAACTAAAATCCTACCCTTGGTCCCCACTCAGGCATCCTCCACTATAAAATAGTGTTGATTCACAATTCCAAAGTTTTTTGTGCAACTCTTACATGCATTAGTAAATATCAAAAACAACAACAACAACAAAAAAGCTGTCTCTGTAAGCAACGGGAGCACTGTTCTACAAATCTCAAATTTCAATACTTTTTTAGAATGATTTGATAAATCTGTTAATGCCAATGAGAATTCTGATTGTGCAAAGACAGCCACATCAGGGGCTAGTCAGGAATATGGAAAAAGCAGAGTACTGTGACTAATATTGTTAATGCCTCTTTACACAAGATTACGGAGTCACATTCTCAAATCCTGAGGGGAATTTGGCTTAGTAGCTCACTCTCTCTGATACTTTCAAAGAACAGAATGTAAGGTGCTGAAAACATTTATTTGGCAAGAAAATAATCTGAGACACTCTTAAGGGTAAAATAATTTCACAGTAGGTGGGTCCAGGCATGTGAAGCAGTTTGGAAAGTAACGAAGAAAGTGAAGAGTGTTATGATTAAGAGACATTATGGAGTCATGTTCTTCATTACTCAAAAGAAATGTGATCAGTAACAAACTTGACGCATGACATCTCTCAAAGTATCCATTTAACTTATTTCTTTAAAGTAGTAAATTAGTTTAAAAAGTAGTATGATAAACAACAGACATTTAATGAAAGAATTATTAAAATGCAGAATCCTGTGAGATTTTTTTAAATCTTGTAAAAAATGTTAGTATCAATGAGTTTGTTTTATAAGCTAATTAAACAAGCAAAAAACCCCACACATCTACGATTAGTATTTAGTTAAATGTTTCTAAAAAGACATTTGATTAATATTGTTAATTCCTCTATCCACAAGTTTGTATTCTCAAACTGTAAAGAAGAATATAGAATTTAATGATTCATTTTTAAAGATGTCAATGAATAATAGGTATTCTGTCCTGAAGATAACAGGAACTTAAAAAATTACTCAGAAAAATTTAAGAATAAATGTTATTTTAGATTATTATGACAACACTACAATGCTATTTGGTTTAGGCAAAATGCTTATTATTCTTAAAGCACTTATTCCTGTTACACTCTGTTACCAGCAATTTTTGTAGCACTGTTTCCCAGGAGAGACCTGCTGAAATACAGAAAAAGGCACTCCCTGCAAAACCTGTGTGAGTCCTCTGTCTTTTAGCACTTTTGTTACACAACATTTTGACTAAAACCTTTAGAACTCTTGCTTAATTCAGAATTCTATTTTTTTTTTTACACTTGTTTTATTTGTTAACTTATTCTCCCATCCCAAACCTGACAACTTTAGTACCATATCTTTCAGTCGCTCCCGTGGTCAGCAACTTGCATTTCAGAGAAAGCCAGTAAAAAAATACACACCTGGTGTTGCTTTCAACTTAAAGAATCAACTCCCCCCCTCACAGGTAAAAGTCCTCGGCTGTAAAATATAAGGCATGAAATTTGAGAGCTAATGGCTCCCAGAGCCAGATTATGAATAATTTTCCTTTTTCACAATGATTTTCCTTTTTCACTTACTGTCTTACATAGTCCCAGTACAATAAATAGGACTACTAATTGTTTATTTAAGTGGCCATATTCTGGCCTTCTGTTTTACTTGGCAACAAACTAGTAGTTTTGTCATTTCATACTACTGACAATATGAAATATCATTAAACAATGAGAGATAGGGACACCGTTTATTTGGCAGTATCACCAGTCAACTTCTCTTTTTCTCAGATAAGGTTTGAAAACTCTTCATCAGAATATACCTGCCTGTATACACCTATGTCAAATCCAAGGAGGAGCTATGCCTTTCACGAGCCAAATTCTGAGTTAGACCATATCTAAAGACATTTATTTGAAAGCCTGCAAAATTATGAAAAATTGTGAAAAAATTATGTAGTATTTTTTCCTCACAAATTACACAGAGGTGTACATTGAAAACATTTTCATTTTCAGAAATTATAGGAAACTAATTGATATGAAAAATATACCATCATATAAAGTATTTAATTATAAAATAGCCTTTCTTAGTAAACACACTTTTTTCTGAGTTAATATTATGGGAAATCACAAGGCTCTTTTATTCTATAAAGGTTAATCAGTTGATGAAGAGCCTGACTGAGCAGAGGATTCTGCTCTCTGTAATTCTACAGTGTAAAGACTACTTTACAGCTACACTTCATTGTACTTTGGTGTTTAAATTTTTTAAGGCTCTTATGTAGCCTATTCAGTTCAAATAAATTCTCAGCACACGCTTATATGATTTGTCCATTCAATTTATATTAAAAAGTAATTCTTTCCATATATTTAGCTTGGGCAGAAATACACGTAAGAGCAAGTTGGTGCTTATAAACTTTTGCTGCAAATGTAAATGACAGTAACTGAAATCAGTGAAGACAGATTTTGAAATTTGTTGTCATAGCTCTGCCACATACAGTTGGTCTGCTTTCCTAGTTTAAGATCTCAATGCCCTTTTTGAAGACTGATTACTTCCAGATGTATGGGATAGTGTCAGTGGAGAGAAAGAGAAGGCATACTTCCCACTGATGTAATTGAAATTGTAATGAAAAAGCAGCCTCAGCAAATCAAGTCGATCTCTTCAATGTATTTGTTTACCCTGTCCTTTGTTACCTGCTGAATTTTTCTTTCTTACATTTTAAGTCAAACACCAGAAAAAGGGAGAGACTTTACCTGCACAATTTCTTAGCCATAGGACTCCATTTGCTGCCTTATTTAGGGCAAGACTAAACCTTCATTCACTGAAGAACACCTGTCCTAATGAACTGAATTCAGTGAAGCCATTTGTAAAGTGACACATTCACCCTATGGAAGATCTAACATTCTAAGTACTGCATACAGCACATTGTGATACTGTAACAGGGTGGTTCATGTGGTTATTAGTTGAAACAGAGTATAACCGTGCTAGACTGCAAGTTCCCATTCTCCACATCTTTGGTGTGTAACTATCGCCTGCACATGACATTGTAGCTCTTCAGTGACTTGTAAGAAATACATCTGATGATTTTATTTCCTGTATTTCTTCACAGATTATTAGTAGAAGAGAACACTCTGTCATTATTGGACTCTTTTTTGTGTAAATGAGCAAGCAGCCCAAATTTTAAATGGGCAGACAAGATGAACTGTGTTGTAGGTCAACAGAGAAGGCTATTATCCAGGGAGTTTGGGCTATTTTTCCTGTGTTGTCTGCCCTATTAATTCAGTTCTCCAGAGCTAGCAGTCAAGGCCCATTTGAAAATATGGTATTAGATAAGAAAGTAAGTCTGTGTTTATTACAGAGTTCTTCTAATGTCTAGTCTATAGTTCAACAAAACACTGGACTAGAATCCTAAACAATAAAGCATAAAATTTAGCACTTCATAGCCAAATATAATGTTTTCAAATGTTTCAGAATAATTATTATATTCCTATATTTGTATTTAAGTCAAGATTCTTGTAATTATGAACATGTGAAACTGGAAATCATAATCATTTTTTTTTATTGTACTTCTTATTACATAAACACAGTATTATTATTTTTTCCCAGAAGAAAAATGAAAGCATTGGTAAGCCAAGTATGAGGTCCTCTAACAGAATGTGATACACAAGTGAGATGGCTGTATGTTGAATGGTCTGTGAAAGTAAAATCAGAACAATGGAAACATCAACGTGTTCATTTCTCTCTGTTCTGCTCCTCACTTGCAGTAACCATTCCATACCTACAGCTAAAGTTGTCTCTTGCAACTGGGTCTTCTCTGTTTCCGGCTTTCACTTTGCCTTGGATTTATGTGAGGCACACATGAATGGGAAGCATCAAAACCCCTTTATTCCCAAAATACATTATGGAATATTTAGATAAAATTTCTCCAAAATGTGACAGAACNTTTCTCTCTGTTCTGCTCCTCACTCGCGGTAACCATTCCATACCTAACATAACAAAAACCAACAGCCACCACACACAAAAATATATTACATAGGACTTTTAACACAGACAAATCTCCAAACTTCCAGAGCAGGAACATTTTTAGAGGATGAATGAGAAATAATTTATTTTTCTGTAACATCTATCTTTGCAGTAAGCAAATACACTTTCAGTCTAGACCAGCCCTTTTAGTGGGTAAGTTTAAAAAAACCTAATGCATTGAAATCATGGAGTTTATTTTCCTACACAAATTTTTTCCTTACACTGAATTTTTGAAATTTCAAACTGAAAAAAAGAAATTTAGTATATTTTATGTGCTTGTAGATAACAATGTCTAGAGACACTCTCATTGTGATAGTTAGATTTTAATATCAAAGTTCAAGAGAAGATAAAAAAACACCTAGTGGTCCAACAATGTTGAACACCATACAACCATAAAAAGCAACCATAGCAGATTACAACTATGGAAGTTCAATAGTCTGGAAAAATCACAAGAAATCATATCTACATACTCTGATAGTCACATATGTAGTGCAGCTAATGCTGGTAGTTGAAGCATGTGTGCATTGTGTGCAGCATTTGGTTAATTATTCCTTGTTATCTAAATCAAAACTCTGAATTTATGAATAATAACAAGGCCAACACACCATCCTTTCAACACACATAAGCCAGTTCCCACTGATGTAGATTGAGCCTTGTGTTAACACATACTGCCACTAGAGGATAGTGTTGTCATATTACTATGCACACACATTAAGTACATGAAATTACTGTAACATTCAAGTTCCTTACTTTCTAAAGCCAGAAAAAAACACTGAATTTCAATAATTTTTTTTTTTTTTGGTGACAAACCCTGAAGCCTGTTTTTTTGAATAACAATTAGAGAGCAAAATCACATGGTATATTTGCTTATTAGTTTATATTTACTAACAATCTTTAATATGCTATTTGTTTTCAAGCAAGAGCAATTAATGTATCTCAGGCAGAGCGTGCTACCTGGGAATCCCCTGGAAGGAGACAGCCCTTGTGCAGGGGCCTGACATACAGCAGATAACTGAATTTTGTGCTGGTGGTACTGGATATTTGAGAGAGTGACAGCTCTCAGACTTGAAAATTGACTAACAGCCTACTGAGGACTAGAAACCAAATCAGACCAAGCTTGGGAATACTCACTTATGGCAACGACAGGGAATAAGAAACTCACTCCTGTAATATATTACTTATACCCTCACTTCAGCAAAGCAGAGATAAATAAGCTGCAGACTTCAATTAAAACATGCGGAACGAACGTGGGAAAAAAGCCTGCACAAGTTAGAAGAGTACACTGTATCAAATAAAAAGCCATGATAAACTGCTGTCATCAGGAACAAGAAACAAAAGGAGGAGAAACTGTCCCAGTCATTCCCCTTAGCTCCACCTGATGCAGTACAGCCGTGAGTCTCTCCATGTTCAAAATAAAAATTCTAATTTTGGGGGAAAAAAATCAACATATAATTTTAGTCTGGTGATGAAATGGACATTATCATTCTATTGAGAGGGTCAGAATATATTTTACACACTTGTTTTCAGATGGAAATCTCCAGTAGAACACAGTGAGCTCATTTAGACCCAGGATGACCTTATGACCTTATTTGGCACACTGAACACAAAAGTCTTCAGAAGTAGAGAGCATTTTTCCTTAATGTTTATTATGTGCTTACATTACTAACATGAAAATACTAAATTAAGGTGTGTATTTACTGAATCGTTTTGGATTACTTTAATTTAGGAAGTCAATAGGTTTAGCAATTGGTATTGGTTGTTATTTAGAGAAGAAAACTAACAGTAAATGTGGCTTAGAAAATGGGACGTAATGAGAGATGAAGAATCTGAAAGAGGGCAAGGTCTGTTCATTCTCTTTATACATGAAAGGTAGTTATAAAAAGATGATCATCTACTGCTCAGTATACCCACTAGAACGAAGACTAAAAGAAGCACTAGAAATATCAATTAAACAGTAGATTGAGAAGAATTAAAACAATTATTATGATAATTCTGCCAAGGAACAGACCCACTAAGAAGGCTGTAAAACCTTCTTTACTGAAGGTTTTTCAGTAAATTTAAATGTGCTTGTTATGGATTATTAAGGAAGAAAAAACCCAGACAAGAGCAATAGACTATCATGGATTATCTCCTCACGTCTATTCCACATTTCCTATATATAATTCTTGTATGATCCTAAACAGCTGCAAGACAAAAATCTCTACTCATTTGCAATCTTACTAAAAATCATTGCTAAGCGGGAAAATGGCATTGCACCTGACTGATCCACTCAATTTATTAGTAATAGTAACATGACATTTTTAGGAAAAGGGATCTGAACTATATACCGGCTGTTAATAATTAAGAAAAAAATCTGACCCCGTTTTGGTGGGGGGGTTTTCGGTTTTAAACACATACATTTAGCACACTTTCTCTATGCTCATGTGAAAAATCACCATGTAAATAATTCTCTTTTCTTAGCTATCAGTTCATCAATAATATCAGACAATTCCCAACCTCGGGAACTCTACTACCAATTTCTGAAAGTTTGTTTACAGTACTGAAACCAGTTACTAGGAAAAGGAACTAGTAGTTACTAAAAACAAGAGAACCCCAAATTCTTCAGCTTTGTCACCCCACAACAGAAGTATTAGTCTTCCAAACAGAGTTATTTAAATTTAGTTAGGGTTATAACTTTATTAAATTCTATTAGGTCATCTTTATTTAAAATGAACTGAATCTGAGTAATTTTGAACCCAGGAAACTCCAAAAATATTTTGCAGCAATTTTTCCTGTGAACTACTTCTTTATGCCTTACATTTATACAGATGAAATCACCTTTCTGTGGCTGTTTTTATAAACATATTTTACTCCTATTTTAGTAGACTTTTGTATTAACGTACATCAATATTCCAGCAGGACACTTTACTGTTTGGAGATGATATTTAACCAATAAAATTCAGTATGTGATCTCTACATTCTAAATAAATCCACCAAATCTATATCAGACCTTCTATAGTATGAACTGCTTCATTCACATAAGAGTTTGGGTTTTTGTCTATGACTGCTGAAACTAGTTCTAGCTCTCAATTTTACAAATTAATTTCATTTTCCTTGAAACATTTACAACAGCTCTTTAATTGCATATAATGTTAGAACATGTGTCCTGGGTTGTTCAGTTAGGTCATTGTTATTATTATTACATAATATTATTATATCTGCACCAGCAAAACACTTGGCTGAAGGTGTAAGTCTTCAGGCACATTCAGTTTTGTTTTTAAATGCACATGATTAAGCAACTGTGAAAAGATAACTGCTGGCAGATGATCTTTACATAAATGGCCAACAGCTTTCATAAAAAGAAGTCTAAATACATTGTGAACAGAGATACTAAACTCTGATCTGTGAAATATTTTAACCAGCATTAATTGGTTTGGAGGGGGCAAAGGAGACCTGAAACTGAACTTCAGGTTCTGGACTAGGACCACTCATTACCCAGGGGCATCAGTTTAATTTTTCTTAAAATGTAATCAGCAAGTTGAAGAGATATTAAGAAATAATTTTCTCCTGTATTTCGCCTTTCCATCTCTTGGCTATTTTTATACTGCTATGAAACATATTCTCCAATTGCCAGTGACAATGGAGCATCTGGATTTTTAATGTTAGAGTTGCAACTGGCTTTCCTAATTCAGATACTCTTTGCATAACCTGAACAAGAATGCTTCATATCCCACCTTAATCCCCTTTTTATTTTTTATATAACAGCAATGTCTGAGGCTGAGTTTGACTTCAGGCCACTGAATCAATCAGGGTTGTGAATAATACACTGCTGAATGAGCTGGCTGGGGTGGTAGAAGTGCAACAGTAGACATAGCAATACTGGTATCAGCAAAAATGAGACAAAATTTGTCTCACTTGAAGAATTACGATAAATACAACTGCAAAAAAATCCCCATCTAAACCAGTCTAGGACCCCCCTGTACCCGTTTCTCATATAACCTCTTTCAGAGTTTCTTACAGAAGGGTGAATACTGGGAACAAAAAAGGCCTTGATGCTGGTCCTTGTCCTGAAGGTCAAAGCCAAAATAAGCAGCCAGACCAGCAGGGAAACCGGTGTGCAGCAAATCCTTAGGGATCCTGTAATTTATGCTATCAGTTACCTACCAGGCACTGGTTGCCATAGCTATAGCTCCTCAGTCCCTCTGTACTGCAGTAATACAATCTTTAAGCCACGAAGGCATGAAAACTACAGAGATCTGCAGAGATAAATAGCCAAGATTTTGGTGGTTTTGGCCAGTTCATGCTGGTTGATGTTAAAACAAATATTTTTTAAAAAAAATCATAGACAAGAAAGAACTTTTATTTTGCAAATGTCTTGGATCAAGCATCAAACTTGTGTGCCATTTTCTTCTAGGCACATAATTATTTTTCCAGTATGTACAAACCACCCTTTCTAAGGAAAAGGAGATAAATACTGCAAAAAAAAGCAAGACTTTCAGAGACATTAGGAACTTAACAGCTAATATCATCTTGTTTTGGCTGCAGGCTTTCATCTGACAATTTTTCAAATCATATTGTTCCACAATATAAAACCAAAACAAGTCCCCAAATGATAAGACTGTAAATTACAGGTTTGAATGGCTTGAGTTCTAATGCAATAATTGTAATGTGGTTGGTGAAACTGTCAATTAAAAATGTTAAAAGACTGTTCAAAACAAACAAATTCTCTAGATATTTCTGGGTATTTTACTAGCATTGACATTTCCACTGACAGAACTGCACCAATCTATGTAAATATTCAGCTTCTTAAGTCCAAAACATTACATTACTCATTTAATAGCATTAAGTAATTTATATTATCAAGTACTAAATTAGTTGTTTTAGTTATAATAAACTATTATGTAAGTTACTCTTCTTTGCTTAGACTCCCTCTTTTGGAAAAGTATTTTGAAGCAGTGATAAAACTTATTAATGTAGCGTAGATTCTTATGAGAACACTAAGCAACCTCATGCTCATGGATCAATTCTATCGCTAAACCATATGCTTTAAGTCTTTTTATCCCCTAAACCAGAAAATATCATGAAACTTGGCATGGCTACTAAGGAGATGCTAGAGCCCAGAAGATAAATAATGCTGAGATAGCTCATGCTGGAAGAACTAAGAGCAACATAAAAGCTAGATCACAAACCCTAAATACATTATTAATGATGTTTTCTTCTCCAATCAGCAGATGGACACTGCACAGCTCAAGTGACTGGTAATGGGATACACAGCTTTTCATCTCAAAGTATCTGTTTCAGGTCTGCCTCATGTGGATCATGACAGTTACTGTTTGACAGGTATTCAATAACCAAAATGTAATAACCAATCCCAGTTTAGCTTTTCTTGTGCAATATGGTTAACAAAGCTGGCATGCTGTTTTCAAACTCAGGGCTGAGCAGGCCAGGAGACTGGATTATCCTTTTAGGTCTAAAGGTTCAGCCCTTCAAAACAAATTTGAAACCCGGGTGCAAGTGGGACAATGGACTCAGTGGTCACTTTCCATTAGTGTCCATCAAGTGTTTTTTCAATGACTAAATTAACTTTTAAAAGACATACACAAACAAACAAAAAAAAACAAATAGAAGAAAATCAACCTGAGATGAATGGAAAAAAGTTAGTGTAATGAGACAGTTTAGTGTTTTCATAAAGCTTGGCATGAAGGACATGATGTATTCTTCTTTTACATGCACAAGGCACAAGAATTTTTAGTGTGGATATAAACATACAGAATGCATGCAAAATATCTGTACTGTCCAAAGAGAATTAGTAAATTGATAAAAATCAACTCCCTTTTGCAGGAAGCCTGGCAGCTGCTTTTCTCGACAAAACTTACCACGAGCTTTGAATTTATTATAGGGGTTTTTCATGTTTACCCAACACACCAACCACACTTATGTTTTCACTGAATCCAACCAAACTTAGGAGTATCTCAAACCAGACCCAAAGGCTGCCTACAGTACCTGCAATCTGATAGCCAAATTAGTCACAATGTAAAACTCCCACTGTAAAAAGAAAATTTCCATCGGGGTATATTTAGAGTAAGCCATCTCAGATATAATTAATCAGTTTCAAACATAAGGTCAGTATCATATGAAAGCTTTTTTAATGAGAATATTTTTGAAAATTTATCAGGCATGAAAGGGAGTTATACATGTAAAAGTGCTGCAGACATCTAGCAGTAGGTAATATGTTGAATCAGAATTGTTAGAGATACAACTGTGTTATCTCCTTGACATCCAGGGACTTTATCTGCAAGTTTTATTTTCTTTCAGCTCAGTGCAGAACATGAAGGCAGATGCTAAAGACAGCTCTTTGATAGGATTAAATCCTTTACCTTAAAGATGGCTGAACACATAACTTAAATCTGGATCTCTATACATCTACACAAATCCATTACAATCATACTTGAATAGAATGATTGAAACTCAGTTTGTATTTAAAGTTACTTGTTACCACTGTTATTAGAATTGCAGTCCAGACTGCCTTCTTTCTTATTCTAGGCACTGTAGAGACAAATTACAGTAAAGATAGACAAATGAGAAAAAGGATGTGAAATAGAAACAGAAACAGAGATTAATTTGCCAAAATCACACTGCAAATCAATGGTCACGTTAAGAATAGAATCCAGACCATTCAAACCCCAAAGCTCAGCTTTGCTGAGCTCACAGTGTTCCCTCAGGCTTTTTCTAAGACATCTTTATTAGCTGTCAGTGTTTACCAGTAGTAATTAAAGTTAGACCATAAAAAGATCTTTCAAACACAAAGCATCTGAACTCACCCTCTCTCTGTAATGTTTACAGAATAATCAAAAGTTGACTGAGAGGCTCCTGAATATATCTACTGTACCATGTGTATTCAAGGTTCACTGAGGCCTGCATGAGCCTGTTGGGCCAGCTGGATACAGTGAACAGCATGCACAGGAATGCAAGGGTCAGCATCGAGTAATGAACTTTTTCTCTTCAGGCCAAATTACACTGACCTATACACAGCTGAGCAGCCTGGAAATGCACAAATGCTGTCAAAGCTTGAACACATTCATCTGAGTGACTAGCAAGCCTTTCCATCTCTTAAGTAATGTATACCTAGTCAATTTTACTTTTTAATTGCTCAGCTTTTGATCATTTTCCTCTCATTCTGGCTTCAAGCCCACAACTTATGCATATAGCTAATTTAACCTTTCATTGAATAATCCTATATATGAAGCATACTGCTTGGGAAGTACATAGCAAAACCAGATTTTACTGTGAAAAGGACATTTCCTTATCAGTATTTCATATATAGCACTATAGTACTTCAGCCTTGAATTAAAACCTCTGGGTGGTTCCATAATACAGATAAACTAAAAAAAAAAAAAATCTTGAAAGATTAGCTATTAGTTTATCTAGTTTATAGAATCATGGAATTGATTGGG
>VYXB01007424.1:678459-782514 GCA_013397135.1 Pachyramphus minor | reverse complement strand
TAACAAATACAGGGAGTCCACTGTAGTTGTACTGCCTCCCAAAAGGGACAATATGATTTCTGGAATCCTCACAGTTGTGTTGTCTCTGAGACAAGGTGTGGACTGCTTCCATTTGGTATTTATATCAGTGCAGGCTTTAGATCACTGGGTGATAGCACCATTTCTACCTAAAAATTTCCAGCCAGCACTGATCAAATTATTTTTATGTTTTCTTCCCTACTATTTTGGACACAGATAGTGAAAGTACGAGACAAGAAGGGAAAAGAAGAATCGTAAAGTGAAGGGGGATTATGAGCCTGCTCCTGTTACCACTAGCCCACAAAGTGGGAAAATAAATAAGCTGATTATAGCCCTTAGGAATGTGGAAAATGGGGCGGACCCCTGGCTATAAAATTCTATAGTAAATGCAGGGCAACACTTGCTGCCTTAAGCTTGTAGTCCAAATTCAGCAGGTCAGCAATCAGTAGAATTTTAGTACACAACTCTTGGTAGCACTCTTAGATCATTGCACTATTAGTCTTCAGGTAGTAGTTTTAGCTAAAACTTCTGGAAGTAAGATATAATAAAAATCAACTGTAGATGAAAAAAAAGCAAGCAAGAAAGAGTAATGGTGAAGATGCATCATGTGGAGGAAGCTACTGTATAAAACAAGATGGTTGTAGCTCTTTAGAATTTTGGAGAGTTGGAATAAAGTACAGATTTATGCTATACACAGCTAAACAGAACATTTAGAGCTAAATAAAAAATATTACAAAATCCAGTATTCTTTTAAAAATAATAATAATAAATATTAGGTCTGCCAGCTTCAAAAGGACATAGGAAGCTTCAAAGCCCTCATTCACAACAGTGGGAAGCAAGCCTATCTGTCATGGTCCAACCAGCCACTGCATCATATCAAGCAGTAAAGGCAATTCTCAAAGACAAGTGAGCTAGTGCTACTGGGTTAACCTAGTACTTGTTTAGAAAATGAGTTAACAACCCTGCACAGCATACCTGCAAATCTCTGTGAAAAAGTTTAGTAATATGCAGACAAGCCACATAAACACTTTTCTACAATTTTGGTAAATTAAAAAAAAAATAATCTGAGTAATGATACTTCATAACTACTTAGGCTGTTTTTTCTCATGTTCTTGAGTACTACTGATGTAAATTTGTATTTGTACATGCCTCTTAATTTATAAATTAGTATACCAAGTGGTAAAAGCCAAATAACTGGGCTGAATTTTACTGCACTAACTCTTCAGAAGCATACAATCCAAACAGGTTTTTGTATATTATATTCTATTTCTGCTTACAAAGATTCCACCTTTATAGAGATTAATAACAGGTGTAAAGAAGTAATTTTTTTCTCTATTTAAAATTATAACCAATACTATTTAAATTCTTAATGCTACAAATGTTTATTTATGTATTTCAAAATAACTTGGAAGTAGTTCTCACATCTCATCACAGCTCCTAATTACCTGCACAGAGAAGAAAGAAGTAAGGAAATTCACTCTTTTCACTCCCCAGTCCATGCTACAGGAAGTGCAGAGTGTGTAACATAAATAGAAGATGGAGGTCAAGCAATGACCTTGCACAAAAGTGCCATAAAACACAACTACTGAATGAGTGTGAATGGCATTTCTCATTACAGCTGAAATGGAAGTGTCCTGCCATCATCTCAGATGATGCTCTCTGGCCTGTCATCATTGCCCTGATGGAGGCAGCAATAGCTGCTGTTTGAGGAGCACACGAAGCCAAAGAACCAAACGGCTCCAGCTGGTTCATAGATCAGAATTTTAAACAGAGGGGTCTTTCACCTCCTGTTCCTGAACAGTCAGTCGCTTAGATCAAAGTGCTACTAGATGCATCACGAGATGATGGTTCTAAAAATGGTACTCAGCTTCCTTCAGAGGAGACTAGACCAGTCTATAGCCCATACTACACTAAGCAAAAAGCAATCAACAGTGAGGGATTCTAAGAGAAGATTTTTTTCGCATTCTGGTTTTCCAGCCATCCACAACATTCTGGCATTTAGAGCCATCTGCAAAATTGAAATTAACATTCTATTGCAGACATTGTGATCATCCGACTAGTCCTTCCTATTTACAAATAAGTTTAAAGGCAGCAGTCACACCGCAGCCAGTGGGACTAGAAACTCTAGAATTATTGTAATGTAGACCTACTCTAATGATTGGGAGCAAGTGATCTTTGGGAAGTTTTGGCTGACTCTTTGCCCTTTCTGTTTTTAGACTACTGAGGTAATATTCTAAGTTTTGGATTTTAAAAATAATCACATTTATAAGGTTACTAAGTTGGCTTTCTTCTCATTTTCAGTATCTGAAAATAAGTATACTGTATTGTTCTTAGTTTTTGTTTCTCAAGGCTGAATGTGCATTTGGTGCTTTAGGTAAGGGGACAACACAGTTAAATAGGGATGCAAGTTCATTGTTTTCCCAACTGTTATTTGAGGACATTCATTATAAAGGTATGTCACATTAATGAACAGTGTGGTTCACACCACCCACATAGAAACGTTATCAGCAACAGCAGCCCTGCAGGTCTCAAAATTTCTTGTCACTTTGGAATGTAGAATCAAATTAGCAAAGCTGTGCTCAAAGGTTGAGATTCTGTAAGTTTTTAAACATCTCAGACAGAAATTCGATTAAGATTAATTCAAGGCAAGCAAGCAATTTTAGCAGGCGTTGGAAGCAATTTCCTTTCACATCATGGTTGTGTGCTGCTGACATGAACGCCTGGAGAAAAATGTGCTAAGTTGCCAGAGACAAGATCTTACTATGGAGAGGTAACTATGTATGTCCTTGTAAGTTTAGCTTTGAAATAATAATACTAAGATAACGAATCTTGTAAAGAAACACAAAATATTCTTCATGCATCATAAATAATTGACTGTAGTGACAGGGCATTTCAAATACCACAATCACATTTTCAAGCTGGTTTGTGTCATCAACTTCTAAAGGTGAGACTCTTCAAAAGAATTTGCTGGATGAATAAGATTTAATCTAATGCCATTTTAGAAAAATGATAGCTGTGCTCATCAAATTATTAGTGCACCGGTAAAGCATTTTGAATCTAAATCCTTCACCACTTCCATTTATTTTATGATGTTGAAAAGGTTATCCTTCAAAAATTGTCAACCAATTCATATAAAAGATTTAATGTTTTAAGGATAGATAAGATGAAAACATGTCATTATATCTTTGAAAGAAGATTGACTCTAACAACGGGAAAATTATAATTTTTCAGAAGATGGAAAAAGAATACATGGCTTTTCACTTCAGTCTGAATTCAACACAGGCAGCCTAAAGCTATGTAATTATTTTCAAGATGTAAAAAACTTCAAGGAAAAAGAGACACAATTTTTCCAATTGAAATAATTTTGTGAATTTAAACCTAGGAATGCTTTTTAGCTACTTTCAATTAGTACTCCTTCCCCCATCTTTTTGTTTTGCTTGCTTTTGTGTTTTCTCTTTTTTTTCAATAGAGACACAGAGTCCCACATAGCTAACAAGTAGGTACTAACAAGTTGTTCCATTTTCTTAGTACCATTCACAAACTTTGTAAAATTAGTTGGTGGAACAAAATAAAGAATGATGAATAAAAAACCAACCTAACAGCCTGACAGTCACTCCCATAGAGATATAAGAGACTGACTTCCAATGCAATAGGGAACTTGCTTTAAAGCAAATATAAGTAACCATGAAAAGAAAAGCACATTGTTAGGAAGTAAATATACAAAACCGAAAAACTAGAATTAATAACATGTATGTTTAAAATTCTAAGGAAATCTTGAAACACAAAACAGTGGTATAGCCATACCAGCTGGTTTGCATCTGTCCCTGAATAAGGATTAGCAAAGATATGAAACAGAGAAACGTTCTCTTTCACCTTCATACTGAAATCGTTCTAACATTGTTTCCTAAGTGGCTAAACAGACAGGTAACACAAGCTACGTACTTTCTTCAAGGACAAGGTGCGGCTTGCAGATTTGCAATGCTTGAAAAATTATAAAACAATTTCTTACCAAACTCAAACAAGTTGTCTTATTTGCCACAATCAAAGTTCAAGTGAGAGATTTCTTTGATCACAATCTGTCAAACAGTGAGCAGTGGATTCCCTTTGTCCTCAATATTTTTAACTAAGAAAAATCTTGGCAGTGTTAAAATACAATTCAAACTGTTCTTCTGATTTCTTAGGTCTTGCCCTAAGCTTTAGCCCTCATCACTCTTAGCATCAATCCATACAGCTCTTTATTAGAACTACCACGAAAAAAACCTCACGGGACAAGAACTGTAACTGGACAACGTACCTTTTCAGACTTAAGATTTACAACTGTGGAAGAAATACACTGGTCACCTCCTTTCCAATTTACTCTTCTGTCCAGTGAAAAGAAAGCTTTTGACACATTCTAAATCTGACAATTCTTATTGTCAGAAGGATCAGCATTCTATGATGGTTTTATGGAAAAAAATATAGTGACCTCTCTGGGTCAAAAAAAGAGGAGTGTTGACCCCTTCATGCCACTAGTTCTGAGTAAGATGGTCATAAGAGTCCAAAATTGAGCTTGCTAGCTCCAAATATATAGAATCATAAAAGTACACAATCATTTTAGTTGGAAAAGACCTCTAAGATCATATATCCAACTGTTAACCTAGTACTGCCAACACTAAACAATGTCCCTAAGTGCCACATCTGCATGTATTTTAAATTTAATTTCTTCCAGGGATGGTGGCTCAATCCCTTCCCTGTGCAGCCTGTTCCAACATTTGACAACCCTTTTGGTGAAGAAATTTTTCCTAAGATCCCATTCAAACCCCCCCTGGTACAACTTGGGGCCATTTCCTCTCGTCCTATTGCTGGTTACTTGGGATGAGATACTGATTCCAACCTCAATACAACTTTCTTACAGATAGCTGTAGAGAGCAATAAGGTCTCTCCAGAGCCTCCTTTTCACCAGGCTAAACACCCCGAGCTCCTTCAACCACTCCTCATAAGACTTGTGTTCAGGACCCTTCACCATCTTTGTTGTCCTTGATGAACTAAGATTAGACAATGGAGATGGATAATATGAATGACTGGTAATGCTGTAATTATGATTTCCTAAAGACTGTCAGTGCTATCTAAAAATCAACCCAGTGCTTTACAACTTAATTTTAGTGATAAATTTTCCCATTATTATATATGTCATCTATTTTCTACACTCCTTTGTCAGCATCTAGGATATCAAATTGATTTTGAATTACTGGAATTAGCAGACAAAGGCTAAAATGGCAGTCTCATTCTCAGTGATGTGTAATTTAGATCCAATATCATTCCTTCAATTAATGCTTTTTTCAACCACGGACACAGAACAATTAAGTTTTCAAAATACAGAAATCGATTAGTTCAAGTTATGAGGTTTAAAATAAGAATAAGTGTATAAAATTAAATGGGTTTGTGCTATATTGCACTAAATTATTGAATTAGTCCTTCTGGCTTCTATGGCATTATGACAAGGTTGGAGATAAAATGACCCTAAGCAGAAAACAAACAACAGTGTTTAGGCAGAGGCTGGAACATCACAGATTTACACACAAAAAATTGAACAGTTTCCTTCTATAAGGAGAGAAAGATCAAGAAGATGAGAGTAACAGGCTTTGGATGCAAACTGAAAAAAGAGAAGGACATGAGTTATTTATTCATTTAAAGGACAAGTTCAGGCAGTGGCTGAAGTGGGCAGTGTTACATACTGGTGATTGAGAAATTTACAGCCAGAAGGAACAGAAGCAGGAGGATTCAGTACCAGGGAAAATTTAGCACCAAAAAAATAACTTGAATGAGTCTGTTTATTGTTTATATTCTCTTGAATTCTCCTCCATCTTGGTTTGATAAATGTTATTTGCTTGAACCTAATTTTCCTCCTAATTTATGGGAATTTTGTACACTGATTCAAAATCCTTCAGTTACCTCTTCTTAAGCTGTGTTAGGAGAGGTTGCCAAGTCCAGCAGCCTCAGGCTCTCTTCTAAGAGATTTTTTCCCTTTCATTTCTACAGAGCAAAGTAAGGCAATGAGGAAAAATATAAGCAGCAGAGGTAGGGAATGAAAGTAAAACAAGTATGCAGTCTTAAATAAATGAGAGCAAGAATTAATTATATTCTTCCTCAATCACTTAAAGGTTGTGCACACCTAACAATGAAATCCGACAGTGAAAGAAATAGTATTCATGTGGAAGTTCTGATAACCTCTTGTGGTGTTACTGATCAACACCACAGGCCATATATTCGCTTTATACTGTGGAGAACAGTCAAAGTGTAAGGGAGAACAAGTAGATGACTTCCTGGTTCCAAATTTCTAAGTGTACCCTTTTCTAAATTTTCTGTGTTTTCTTACATGGAAGCTATTGCAGCATTTTGATCATTCTGCCTGTCTCTCTCAGAATCTTTTTCTGCTCTACGACATTGTTTTCGAAATAGGAGCAGAGCTATAGTCCCACAGTTACAGGGATAAAGCATGAATGTAGAGTCTAGTACCTCTATGTTCTTTGTTCCCTACTTCTCTCCATTTAATTCATAACACATTTTGGTCCATATTGGCCTGACATATTCACCAACTTATACCAGTTCTCACTCCTGTATAGTAATGGCCAGCTCAGAGCCCATTATTTTGAATGTGATATTTGGACTTTTCACTTTTCTTGCATGATTTTGCATTTATCTGGATTGGATTTCATAATTTTACTCTTCAGTCTTGTGTCTTGCTGTATACCTCTGAAACTGATTAATAGTTCACCTTTTTCTTTAATATCCTGGATAATCAGTAAACCAATAAAGCCTTCAAAACATTTTCACATAATTGTTTATGCCTTTTCATAAAGCAATTTGTGAATACTTTTGAAGAGCACTGGTCCAAGCACAAACATCTGAAGGATTCTGCTGGTGTCCTGCCTCTACCGTTGAAACATCTCGAGTGAAATAATTTCAGTAATTTCTGCAATGCAAGTGAATTTTCAGATGGATATTGATTGAAGCCCAAGCAAAAACTTGAGTGGAAAAAAAACTATTTCAGAGTCACCATGTTTCTGAAACTTGAGTCAGAATCAAATGATGATTCTCACTTATGGTTTCATTCTTATTTTCAACAGAAAACACAGACAAGCTCAGTAAAATGTATCTGAATATACAGCTTACAGAACAGGGGAAAAGACACAATCCTGTACTGAATTGGCATCCTCAGACTAAGACAGAGAAAGTGTTACAGGGACAAGTCCTTGACAAAAATTCATTCACAGAACAGGCCTAGAAGCCCATAAACTTTATCTACTCTACATTATAATGTTTTAACCAAATGTGTTGAGAGCTGCATAAAGTGGGTTACAAACGGAAGCTGCAGTAAAAGAAAAAAATAGGGAAAGTTTTTATTTATAACATACCACATTAAACTTTGTGAATTGTCTAGAAGTCATGACAGTGCTCTGTAAGAAAGACATTCAAAGATATAAAAATAGATCAACTGCACTGTCTCAATCTATTTCCTTTCAGTAAAAGTGTCTAAGACCAGAAGCAGTCCCATAACCTCAAATGCGTTTGGACAATTTGGAAATGAAGAATTTGAAATTAGATAGTAATTCAGCTGGGTCAAATAAATATGAGTGTTTATTTCAATATGAAGTTCCTCTCTAAGGAGTCTATTTTTGCATAAATGTTAGACTTGATGTAATCCAAAAACTTAAAAATCAAATATTATTCTCTGGTTTCACTTTCCTAAGCTCTTCACACCGACTCAGTGATGTGGAAAAGTAACTAATACATGATTTTGGCGTGTCTTTGCTTGTCAAAACAACAGAACAACCCCACTCATGGAGAAGCTGAAACTGTTGATTGAAGCTCAGATACAGAATCATCTATGCGATAAATGATATGTAATATGTGGCAGAAATATGTTTCTATTTGGAAACATGATGAAAAATCAACGAGAGCATCACTTTTCTAATCATGCAAAATTGCCAGGTTGATTTTCAAGTCATTATCCCTGTAATCAGATAAAAAGTTTTCAAAACCAAATGTTCCCATTTGTGGTCTCTTGATCATATGTCTGGACTATTCTAACAATACATTCTGTTTAGAATAAATGCCTGTACCATCTGCACTGTAAATGAAGGGGGAAAAAATTATTTTAAACCACCCTTCATAAGCCTTGACTGACTGGCAGTATTCCTCCAAGAACTCAGCTTCCCTACAAGCACAGGGAAGCATTCTTCAGATGTCAGTTTACTTACTCATTTGTATTTGAGGCACAGATTTTGCTCACCACCAGATAAGCAGTTTCTACTTTTATACAGAGAAAATATGCTCTCCAGCATGAAATGATTCAGACAAAGTGCACGAAGAGGATTGCTTCAAATATCTTGAACTTGAAAATAAAATCTCCCAATTGCTCATGTTCCTGAATTCTTTTGTTAAACAATGCCACACACCAGTGGATTCTGATCCCAGCTTGGGTGAACCAAATATTTCTTCAGTAACCTGCATAAATTGTTTGCTTCTATGTGAAGAATTTTAAAAGAGACAGCAAGAATAATTCTTTGAAAGATCAGGTTGGTTTACAAATCATACTTGGCATTATCGGTGAATATATTATTAATTATGTGTTTAAAAAAAACCAAAACACACAAAACCATCATAACAAACCCCAACATCCATTATACTATTGTTTCAGAGGCAGGAAGGAATGGTCACTTAAGAGATACAGCGAAATTTAAGCCCCACATAAGCATAAATTTTTCTATCCATAGTAGATTTCATTGTAATAACTGTTCTCTGTGACTGATACAGAGAAAAGAGATCATTGAGTAAATGAACAGAAACATAAATTTATATTACATCTAAATTATAAATATATATGTAAAAAAGTAGTTTTAAGGAGTCAAATATATTTATATACATTAGAGACTTACACTATTGACTGCTTAACTCATTAGTTAAAAAAACAAACTAGAGATGGCAGTAGTAGTGGTAACTGGTGATCAAGAAGAAAAGACATAGACTGTGCTGAGAAGCAAACTGTTTGAAAACTGTTTCAAATACTTTTTTCCTGCCTTTGGTCAGCCAGAAAGAGATGGGTTTTGGCTAACACTTCGTTTTTGTCCTCAGCTTCTTTAACCTGGTACAAATACTCTGTTATCCCTGGCCTTTTGAATTTTCCAGGTCTATTCAGTGCTGTGAACTTTCTCCTGTAGATGTGTTATAGAAACCATACTTGTTAAGGCCTTCTAGCCGTGACCAATCAACTAATAACCTAGTCTTGCAGTACATAAGCAGTTTCCCTAACACATCAGTGTAGCAAAGGCCTTAGAGCATATATCAGAACTGTTCTTGCATGCTTTTTTTATAGCAGTCTATAGAAACAGATAAATTAAAAAAGAAAAAGTGTAGGTCAGAGAAATGCATTGTGAATTGCAGAGGTCATAAATATGGAGCCATGTAATTCTGCAGATCAAAGCTTACTCTTATTATTTGTTCCATGCAACTCAGAATTAAGAATTAGCATTCAGCTTTATTTTGAGCATAGTCTAAAATTAGCTGACAACTGATTTCTGCCATTAGAAATAAAACCTCATGAAAGCAAGAGGTATCCAAGCAGTTAGGATGTTAAAATATGGATCTGAACTCAAATCTGTCTTAACCCATTTGATATGAAGCCAATGTGGGACTGTGAAGTATTATAACACCTACATTTGCCAACCTTACTGTTTTAACTTTTTCGTAAGAGCCATGGGATTATAAAGAAAATAGTCAAGAATAATATTTTGCATGTAATGTAATGTACTGTGGTACAGAAGGACATACTATACATACATATATATACAGAATAATCAATGATATGTAGAACATGACATGAGTAGCTATGTTCTCAGATGTAGAGACACACAACCATGACTATTTAGGATTATCTTGCTTATGTTAAGATTGAAATATAGAACATTAACCAGAATATGTCAGAGGTACATGTGAAGCAGTAAAAAAACCATAATGTGTGAAAATCTCTAGCCACATACAAACCATAACCGTGTTACTGAAAATTGCAATATTTGTCTTTCCAGCTTTCATTTTCAAAGCTGTGATTTTCTCAGCATGTTCAATTGCAAATTGCACTGTTTTGAAACTAATAAAGTTGGTAACAGTCTGCAGTATTACAGGAAGAATACTAAAATACTAAAAATACTACTAATAAGTAAACTCAGACATATCTGTCAAAGTACAAGTGATTTCTGCCATCATATTTGACATTTCTAGTGAGAAGGCTTAGAAGTTTTGAACAATGTAGATTTAGAAATTTCAAAAAATATAATGTCTAGTTAAACGGATGATTAGACATTCTCCCATTTGCTTTAGCCAACAGTAGAAGTATTTACAGGTTTGTAATATGAAATATTTACCGAGGATATAGAATTTGTCATGACTTGAGAAAATGAGTATCCTCTACTGTACTACAAACCAATTTCTAGCCATACTTCTAACTGCAAAGGAGGTTATTTTTAATTACTTTTCACATACAATATTTCTAAGTAGCTGATGATATAATTTTTGAGTGTTTTTACTTTTAGAGAAAAATTTCTGTTTATGAATCAAACATTATGGTTGAGTATTCAAAGGCACAGAAAAATACATTATAATATTTATTATTGTCCAAGCATTTCAGAAAAATGCATGCATAAGTCATGTTGTACAACCTCTAAGAACCAGCAAGTCTCTCCTTGATGCTCTTGAAAAGAAAAATAGAGTGTGTATGCCATGTTAAATATTCTTTTTACAACAACAATGGATTTCTCCTCCTCTATAAAACAGTACTTTTTACTAACACCAGGATATTCAAGTTGTAACAATGTACTCATTCACTAATTCCTCCAGCCTCTGTAAAGTCCAACTTAAACTCCAAACATGCAAGACAGTTGGACTATAACATTTACAAGAAAATTTCTTGTAAACATTTCCAGAAGTTAACAAGCTCTATCACTTAAACGAATGTGCAAAATTGCCTATCTCATTTTCTTTAAGCTGATAACCAACCTTATAATACTTCCAAATATAGTGTTCTAACACTCAATTTTAATTCTAATAGTATTTTAATTCTAATATCACATTTATAGTGGATGATAGAAAGTAACTAAAAAAATTGATTGATCAGACCATAAAACTTTGTTGAAACCTTTGTTCAGTTTCTGTATATACACCTACAGAACTATTTCCTCAGTTATTGTTTTGATTGCTTGAAGAGAGAAGAACATATTAGGCAAGTCCACAGAAGTGGCTGAGTGAGCTGATGAGAGGTTTCCTATACAGTAGAGGAACTGAAAAAAATTCACTCAGAGTTTTAATTGGAAAGTTCATCCCCTTATCCATCTGAAATGATCACAGCTCTGTTATGCCTGGAAGCTTCCAATGGAGCTACTCTTTTTTAGCAAAATAGCTGCAGTTTGTCACTGTTACCACTTGCCTTCCCCTCATCTCCAAGACTACCTTGCCAAGAACCTTGCAGAGTGTCAGCTCTTTGGGAAGCACTCAGTGGTATATTGAACCTGTTTGTCTCAACACATTGGTACTCCCAGATAATGTTCTTTTTCTTTCCCCTTATTCTGGCCTTTGTAGAATTGCTTCAGCACTAAATAGCTGCGGCCTCTCATATTGTGCATATTATTTTCAAGCACAAATACAAACATCATTGTCACACTAACATAAATCACTTTTAAAATTACTGGTGTTTACAAGCCTTCAACCCACCACAATTGCATAAGATTTGTGCTCTTTGTAAGAACATAATGCACTACTATGCGGTTCAGCTGTACTCATTCGTAATTGTAAATTGCTTTCTTAAGTTGAAAACCTAAACAACCTAAAACCTTTGGTTTTTAAGCAAAATACAGGTTAAATAATGAATTCTGCTATGAATAAAGAGAAGTCTATTCTAAAATAAACCGAAATTTCAAATTATCTCCCAGAGGGACTCATCAACCCCTAAAACAGAGAGATTCTGTAGATATTGCTAGTGTTAAATGGAGGAACAGATGAAAACAGAGCCTCCATATCTTTTAGGTTGCAAAAGCTAATCTGAAATGTATCTTAACACAGGTGTGTTTTTACAAAATGACCTTATTTGTGTTAAGTAGTCAAAAAAAAAAGTACTCTTTGTAATAACCCCGCATATCTAAAAAAAACGTAATACACCAAAATATAACATTTCTCACTTAAAATAATCTGTCTAAATACAAACTAAGTTTAAAATACAAATTTTGTTAAAAGCTGATAAATCAAATGCAATGCAGAATGTTATTAAGTCCTCTTTGTTCTTCTTTATGACATTGTTATTGATGTTTTATTCAACCTGCACTTATAAATTAGTGTTACAATTATTTAAATGGCATTATTTGATTAATAGTTTTACATTACCATGATAATAAATAGTTACTATTCTGTGTTATAGAAGAATTACAACCATACAATGGAAATTAATCTGTGAAAATACAGAAAAAGAAAAGCTTCAGACTACACATATACAAAGATTTCTCTAATTCTTTCTTTGGAAAAACCAACAATGACTTAACAATAGTGATTATAAAGAATGCAGAACAAAGCAGTATCTAAATAGGTGCAGAAAAATCACCCTCTTCAAGCATCCTAATAATTCAAGCCAGAACACATTTAAAATTTTTAAAGAAAACAGATCTTTTAGATTCATGTTTCTGGTCTTTTTGGAGTTTTGTGAGCTAAATGTGAAGCAAAGTGCTGAAAGCTTTAATATGCTAGAAATTTATTAAGAAAAAAATAAAAACCCCTAAATGAAACAAGTGTTCTTAATAACGTATTTGCGGATTTCCATAGTCCTTTTTCTCCCTGTGTGTTTATCTGAACCTTCTTCCTTTATTTCAACTACAGACATTGACAAAGTATGTCTATTTACATACCAAAAAAATCAAAATACTCATCATGTAGTTTGTACTCTAGCCTAAAGCTTAGTATTTTTCACACAGCAAATTTCAAACAGTGGTACGTGAGCCAATGTAGTACTTCTTCAGTCAGACCTGTCTGCAGAAGACAGGAAAACAACTGTATGACTGAAAGCATTTGCCAAAAAAGGTCAAGTATTTGTGTTTGTGTAACCTGAATGCTTCAACAGAAGGCTCTGGGAAAATCTGAAGTTAGTCTCAAGTGTAAAAAGAAGTCACCATTTATTTCGTTATTTGCATACAACTTTAACCACAAACGAACTGTAAAGCAATCATAACTATTCATTGTAACAATTATTTAATTTACTTTCTATTTACATGGGAGCAAAACCAACCTTTTAAAAACTGCCCTCTTTACAGAATGACTCCAAGGATCCCAACTGTAAAAGACTCCAACTTCCATCTCCAGGGATGTGGTATCATTTCCATAAGAGAATGTTTCCTAGTTTATTCTGTTAGTTCTAAATGTTCAATATTCATCTCTCCTACAATGATTATGCTTTCCCATATGGTCAGAAACATGTTTCAGAACCTCTAGTACTAAAACTTTCATTTATTGAACTCCATAAAGAAGAAAAAAATATTAGTAACCTAAAGGTGTAAAACTTCTTTCAGGCTAAGTTTGTATAGGTTACAACCAGAAAATCAGACAGCACATAATCCAGCCTAAAGAATCTCTCCATTTGATTATCCAAAATCATCTTAAATCAATTTTTTCCATGCAACTTTCTCCAAAAGATAATACCTTTGTTGTTTCAAACTGGTATGACATGACTCCTTGTTAAATTTTCAGTAAATATGGCTGGTTTTACAGCTTCTCTCTGCTGTTTCTAATCTAGCAATGGTTCATTTTTCCTTTCCAGCCATGGAAGGACCATTTAAAAGTTCTGTGTGATTTTTTTTTTTCCAAATAGAATGCATAGCTCTATACTTCAATTTGCTTATCTGCACAGCAGTGATAATAACATCTACTCAAATGTTACTCACTCATTAAGAAGTTTTAGAGGCAATGGAAGCTCTGCTGGTCATTGGTGTTGATGATTCTACTGCTGTTGGCAAGGGAGGAGCTGCTGACCTATCCTACAAGGAAATGCCATGTCTGCCAATTTAGAGAACCTGCAGCAGCTGGAAATAATAATTATGGAGAAAGCAAGAAGGGTTTTCCATTATAAACTGTTTCCTTCTCACAGTTAATCAGCATTAGTAAAGAAGTAAATACATATAAGCATGAAGTCTGGCCCATCTTTAATGCAGGGAGAGTTTTCTATATTGACTCACTAAATTCACTGAAGTTGACATGATAATACACTGATGAACAAGAAATCAAAGTAGTGTTAAGTCATGCAAGATAAATGTAAAATGCACCTTAAAACCAACCCAAGGCCCAGGTTTTAACCTATCCAATAATTTCATCTATGCAAAGTGAAATCATGAGAATAACTTTTAGCATATGGTTTTACTGCTACCTTACTTCCACCACCAGGCTTCCCACATGATAACACCCAACTTCCAAAATACTTTTTTTCCTGGTCTTTATTATGTTTCGCAGCTTTTAGACACTAATTATTTTTACAGAATAGTATTTGTAAGTACACACAAGAAACAAGACCCCACAATCTTCTACAATTCTGGTTTGCAAAAACCTGGTTTTCTCCTCACATGTGAACTCTTTACACATATAAGACTCATCAAAGCTGATCTCAGCTCTGCTTACAAAATTAACTCTATATACCTGAACAGAGGAGGAGGTACAAGGCCAAACAGTAGCATGAGGCAGAAGAAAACATGTTACTTGAGCAGAAGAAAAATAACATGGCTGAAGGATGAAGAAATAATTTCCTGACAAGGTCACAATTACCTCTCTAATTTGAAAAGGGTTTTTACACAATTTTTGAAATAATTTTAATTTTATTTTCAGAATTCTTCATCCATTATTTCTGCAAATTAATTTCTTCAAAAAGGAAATCAGAAACAAAACAGAAACAGAGACAATGTATTATAAATGTCTTAAAAATAAATGAAGATGATTCTATCAAATCTGTATTACAAATCAGATCTAAGTTCAAAAAAACTACATGATTTTGTGGCATCACATGTAGTTCCTTTTGTCATTTGTTGGTTGCAACTGGCAATTCACATCTCTTCTGGTAATTATATGCTGCAAAAATATTTCATGCCACAGTAATTATGCAATCTCTATTTGTCTGATAGTGGTTGCCATGTATATAAGTACAATTTCCTGCTCTCTGTAGGCTGATTTGAACAACCCAGTATGCCCTGATCAGCATAGAAAATGCATGTATTTTGTATGTATCCATGATATAATTCCTTTCAAAACCCTAAATTTAAATTATCATATCTGTTGCTAGCCAGGCTTCTGAACAAAGCAGAAATCTATGTACATTTTATATAAATGTACACTTTATATAAATGTACACTCTACCAAACATTGCTCTTGAAAATATGTATTTGAATATTGTGCAAGTTTTTCAGTCAGTGCATCACATTTAAAGTAGATGAATTCCCACAGAAAGACTTCATTATTTTCTTAATTTCTACTGGGAGTCACAGAGGTGCCCTTTTCTTTGTCTTTCACAAACAATTAACCTTTTGTCATGTATGCAATTGGCTGAGGGCAATCCTAAGTGGCTCAGAAAATAATTTACAGCAGAAACTGTACAAAGTTAATTAGTATTAGTCTAAGAAGGTTATTCATATATTATCAAACCAAGAAAGTGGTCATCATGACCCTCATGGAAATTTCAGCTACGGTTTTCTCATCATCAGCTGCAGAATATAAATGCTAATCAGGCTCAAGACACGGGTCTTGAAATATGGCCATTTTAAGTCTGAATGTCAAAATTTCTCAAAGTACAGGTAAGTACAATCATGTAAAGTAAATAACTCTGTGCTATTACTCGCTTCTTACATAATGAAAAACAAACCCAAAACAACCACCCAACCAAATCCAGAAGTACTGTTCTTTCATCTCAACTGAGAACTTTTTTCTTGTTCTCTTTTTTTAAGGTCAGTTCATTCAGTTTTTACAGATTCTTTCTGCCTAAAAATAAATACCCTTTAGAATTAATTATGAGCATGATTACTTCCAAAGTCAGAAGCAAGGCATGGAGAACACAGTCTCAGTTTTAAGTTTGGTGAGCCAGAAAGGGAGCTCTCAGTGTGCTTATTACACCACCTGGAGTGCACACTATTCCATTTCCAAATATCTGTACTGGTTGCCATGGAAAGCTAGCCATGTATTAACAGTTGGTCCACACTTCCTTTTGGTACCTATTGCAAGCATGACTATCAGCAGTCACTGTATTATATGGCATCCCTTTCTAACACTGCATGCCTTATGTACTCATTTAAATTCAACAGATAATCTCACTTACAAAGTAGATTTATATTCCCCATTTGGGGACATACTTGTGTAAGTTGATGACTAATTCAAGGCCACTCAGAAATCCTAAAATATGGCTACAATGGTCAGCCACCTTCCTGGGCTCCATCCAGACCACAGTGTCCCCAAGGGGGGGCCCTGTTTAAAGGGACATCTGTTTTGTTTGCTCCGACACATGGGCACAGTTTTGCTGGGAGAACTGAGACAGTAGCTGGTCTCCAAAGAAGAGCCATAGCTGGACCAGGTCCTGACAGAGATTCAGTCATGGCCATGTCACCTACACGTGTGCTGTGAATGCTGTAAAGGTGCCAGCTCTGCCCTGGCACTGTAGGGCAGACAGGACAATACTAAAATCCTTGTTTCTAAGGGCAGAAGGGGGGAAAAAAAGAAAACCACCTTCTGCATATACTGCTCCTGTCCTGGCACATAGATACCACCACATAGATGTGGCAGCAGACTGTGAGGCAGCCACCGGACCACAGTGAGCCATTTCTTCATGGTGCCCAACACCAGAGGCCAGGGTTGGCCTCCCTCACCCTCAGCCAGCAGCACCTGCCATCACCATCAGTCCTGGCACAGCCCATGGAGACCTGGTCACACCACAAGCCTCAACAGTGAGAGGCCACAGGCCATTAGGCAGGGGTCTGTCCCAGACCCTGTGAACAGAATAAGCTCAGGGGCGTATTTTAGCTGGTATAAAGCTTTGGGTAAGGAAAGCACTTGAACAGGGTAGCTAGGAAACACTGGGTCAATGGTACTTAAGGGTACAAGTCATCACCACAGTTTTATAGGAACAGTGAAAAGAATTTTGTTCTTGGAATAGTGATTTATTCAGCAAAGGTCTCCAGCCCATGCTGGAGGTCAGTAGGAATGATCCCAATAGCCACTTTTGGCTTTATAATCCATCAGTCTGCAAAGTTCAGTTAAACTTAAGCATATGATGAAGTGAATTTCAGTAGCTGGTCAAAAGATCTCTGCTCTGCAGATGACGTGCAGTTATCTTGTGGAAAATTTCTCATTGCTGATCAGAGCCTCCTAGATTCTTTTTGAAACTCACTTCACATCTCAAAACCATTTATATTATAGCTTAAATAACACCCACTATAAACATTGTCAAGCTGAGTCAGTATCTCTGAGGTTGTTCATTACTTGAAAATAAAAAGAGACTGATCCCCAGTTACAGAAAAACTCAGAAGATCTGCCATATTAAATCATTGCTTTAGAGAAAGAATTAATCTCTTTTTAAAAGTAGCAAGCCCTTGGAGGTTTCCTTTCTGACTCTCCTGAGTTTTTAAAGATTAAGTATAATAAGGATTTTTTTTGGTACTTCTCCCAGTTTCAAACTTAAGAGGAAAATGTGATTTTGAAAGTTAAACTCTGATTCTAATATAAAAATTATATTTCACTAAAGTTCAAAAACCAAATTAACAAAAAGACAATATAAAAGAATGAAAATCCAATATAATATAAATCTTTTAAAAACTGGAGAGAAGCATAGTAAATCAGCAGAGAACAGAGCATGTAAAGGAGAATAGTGGAAAAAGAAGATAAAATTAGTTCTTGCTTAGACTTAATACAGTTGTAGATTGGAGGTATTTGCATTTGGAATTTTTTTTCCTTTTTTTTTTTTTTTTCCCTAAAAGACTTCTCACTTGTTGATGACTTCCAGAGGAATATGAACATTTTAAATGGTTCAACCATTTGAGTTAGTTTAATGGACCCTGAAACCAGTAACCTGCTCTGAACTCAGAATAATTAGTTACTTTTCTGGTTTCAGACAGTAGTTTCCTTTGTGATGCTGACTATGTGAAAATGTGCTAGTATACCAATGGCAGAGGACTGGCTAATTGCAAAAGTTATATTCATAAGCAACAGGTTGGACAAACTAATGAATATCTATTCAGGTTTCAGAATAAATAATTCAGGGGACAGATTGTCCACTGTAAGTTAGCATAAGAAATCCCACTGATTAGGGTGGCTTTGGCTCTAGTCCTAAGGCTTTAATCTTACCACGTACAATTTTATGGGCTTTATTATATATATAGGTGTCAAGCTGGATACTTGACTGTTTTGTCTGTTCTTCTGAGCAATACAACATTGTAGATTATGAGTTATGTGTTATTACCCATGTAGAAATTTAGCAGGAATTTTAAGCTTCCCTAGCTTTTCATGGTTGCTTTTTAACACTCCATCAAACATTTATTTTGCCTCCAACTTATGTTAAGCATACATTTCTATTTTATGTAGTAGTACAAGAGGAAAGCATTATTTATTGATATTTTTTAAAAAATCTCTTAAGGAAATAACCACATATTATTTCCTGGCAAAATCATGGTAAGTGCTCTGAATTGACAATGCTGGATTGCATTGATAATACTTGGGAAATACTTGCGAAGTCAATACAAATATTTTAAAATGTTTGTTAAAATACTTACACATGCTACAGATTGTTTTGTTCCACTGCATTCCATCTTTCAATCCATTCATATCCAATTGAATCAGACGTAAGGAAGATGTGGCAGGCTTTCTAAATTACCTGTCAGAATGAGGGAAGGAGGCATTACAGAAAGAGAAGCAGACAGGACATGACTGAGGTGTGTACTATAGTCCTTGGAAGAAGATTGAGGCCAAACTACTGACTTAATGATCTGGATTAAATATCCAATATTGTCATGAAGAACTTGCTCTCCTTATTTGCTTAAATCAGGAGACAAAGATAACAATAGAGAAGAGCTTTTTGGGAGGACGTCAGCTAAAACCTGTTGGGAATCACACAGTCTACAGCATAAATAGAAAGACTGCTAAATGAATTGTGGATTGAATGTTAAAAAAAAATGTAAGAATGAAATGTTCTTACGCTTATTCTTAAGCATCTTTCAAAATAGATTTCATAATTAGTATTTTCTTTCATCCAAACAAATGCATTCCTGTGCAATGTGTTTTATGTACCCACCTAGGCAACACCCCGTGTAGCAAAAGGTACATAAAGTATGTTACTGTAGAAAAGTTAGTGCAGAAACACTGCAAATGAAATGGAAGTGCCAATAGTACTAAGTACTATTCAGACAGTCAAATCTGAAGGCAATCTATAGTTTTACTAGTGTCTTTGTAGAAGGCACGTCAAATTTCTACTTCATCTTGCCTAAGCAAGCTTTCATTAAAATGGACCTCAAGCTGGGATGTCAGTTCCCAACAGGACTTTTCTGTGGATTCACTAAAATCTGATAGTTTTAAGGATTTTTAAGTATTAAGTAAATTAAGTATTGTAAAGGCTACGCTAATTTTTAGACTTTACTACTATTTGAAATCCATGTACTCATAAATTTCCTATTTGTAGTAACAAATTACAAGTAATGTTTCTTTCCACGTGTGGCTCTTCCTTTTTTCCTAGCTGCTTTAACATACAGGCATTGTTTTACCCGCTAAAGCCCTAGACGTGCTGAAGTTAAACTTAGAATGTAATAGAAATGGAATTCATTTTAGCATTTTTAAAAGTAGTATAAGCACCTGAATGACTTTGCAAAGAAAAAGCTCCAAGATTTCCATTTATAACCATGCACCAATCTGGGAATATCATGCAAAAGGTTATATGCAGAATGTCAGGAGCCATTTAAACAAGTGATTTCTTCCCTGCTCTTTATTTAGTGTGAGACAGTTGCCAAGTAGGTCCTCATGTTCTGAAGAAGTGCGAGAGAGTATGTTGGTCCAACTCCTTCAAAGCACTGAAGCATGCATACTTGATGTTTGACAGTATTTGTACCTCTCTGGTATTCTCTTTCCATCCATCATTATCATCAGTTCATTGCCTCCCTTCAAATGTGAGAGAGTACATCTCTTGTCTGTTTGCCAAAAAAACCCAGTCACTATACAATGTATCCAGAGTGATTTATGAGGTACAAAGAAAATAAAGGCACTGAATAACCAAACACAGATACATGCAGTAATATCATTTAATCAATTACATTATCCACTTTTATGATACATTTGTGAATTATGATCTTTTTGCATATACAACTAGAAGGCAGAACAGATGGTGAAAGCTTAATTTAAAGGCCTTAGATAAAGTCTTAAAATTACCATTGCTGCCAAGTGATGTAACAGGATATCTTTTTTGTTAAGCTATGTCTTCACCATGGTCTAATACAGTAGATGGTAATGAGACTGTAAAAACATTGCTCTCTGGGGTCTTGCTCTACCAGAGCTCAGTGTAATGGAATGTGAACATGGAGTGGAAGATTGGGGGTGGCTCTAAGGTACACTGACATCTCTCATTTAAGTGTAGTCTAAGGAATGATGACTGAACAATCAAGGTGAGAAGCCAGAGCCACTTTCAGAGAACAGAAAATTATATCCTAATATGTAAGTATTAATGTTTTAGGACTGTTCCATGATCACATATGGACATTTATCAGAATGGAGCAAAGGAAAATACCAAAAAAGGGAGAATTATGGCCAACTCATAAGACACTGGAATAACTAAGGGTAAAGCATAGCATCAGCTCATCTGACTATTGTGCATATTTTCTTCTCTCGTCACCATACAGCACAACCTTCATCTAGTTTGAAATGTGAGTCTCAAAATACAAAATACATTCTTAAAGCAAAACAATATCTTGGCACTTCTTTATGTGGATTTTTTTCCTGTTTTACACGTTTTTGGTATAAAAGTATCAAATTGATTCATTTAATTTGTTTCCTCTTGTCAGCTGTTCCTCACCAGTTTATATTGCATTCATGCTCCCTGAAGGCTTAGTTTTAGTACTTATTTATATCAGAAAGCATTCCTAAAAAAGGTTTGGTGGTAGTTCAAAGTGTAACAGCCTCTTTCTCACTGGCTTCATTTAAAAGCAAACCTGTGCTTCTGTACGTTTGTCTTTTCATGTTTGTGTGTAGTTCACTTCCAAAGCAGGTTAAAGAAAGATACATTCTTCCCAGGGAATAAGTAGGTCTAAAAAAGAATCCATTTAAAATAGCTGTAAAATAGGTTTTTCCTCATATGCAGAATACCTAGGACAACTCCTGACTGCTTCACACAGTCTTTCTTTATGTGGAAAGAGGCACAACTCTGCAGTTGTGCAGTCTCTGCACAACTTTTCCATTCCCATAGCACTGTAACATTGATGGACACACATCTGGATCAGGAAAAAAAAAAAGGAAACAGTGATTGAATCACTGACTTACTTCTAGGTCAGCATTGTGGTACGTGACCTTGGCAAAGCTGAAACTGTATCTTGGAAGGTTCAGCCATCATTGCAGTTGCTGAGTACTTGATCAATGTGTTGGTTCAACAGAAAAGTGGCTCTGGGTGTGGGAATGAAATGTGTTGATTTTCACTTTTTAGCTACCAAGCCAAAAAGTGTACAAAAGTTTTTGCATGCTTACTTAAATCCCTGTGGTACATCTGCAAAATATGCTACTTTTCCTTTCAAATCTTTGTTAAAGTCTTACATGAAAACAAGCACAGTACACTTGGGTGAATCCTCTTTTAAAATAAAGCCCATTATATCTTTGCATTGACTATAGAACCATGAAAGAAGAACATTTGGAATTATACTTGCCAGTTTTCACAACTTATTGTACAAAAACTGGGAAGGTTATTTTAATAGTTATTTAAATATTTACAAAGATATGTTGTCATATATTTATACAGTTGGCAGTGATCTGCCTTTTGCTCTGTTTTGTATGCTAGCAAAGAAAAAACAAACAACAAAACAATCCAAGTAAAAACCAGCAGATGCTGATTCTGTCATTTTGTAATTTTTAGGATTATACTGATGACACATTCATTTAAATGGTCCTCAATATATGTAAACACTGTCTATGAAAAGACCAATAAATAAATAGTCCTACTGTTTATTAAGTTCACTGAAAATACAGTGTAGCCGTTGTTCATGAACAGCCCAGAAGCTTTATAGCCTATAATAAACTAGGATTTTTCCAGCCTGTATCTTTTCCTGTACCTCTTATACAATCTACCTAGTGAACAGTCTAGCATATATCTGGATGCCATGCCTCCAATATGCTTCTCAGTTATATTTCTCATTTCATAGGAATGTTGAAATTACAGACGTACCAGGTATTCTTGAAAAATGATGTTATTTTCATAAAGGTTTTTAATACTAGCAATCATTAAGTAAAGGAATTCTTATAATCAGTTACTGTCTAATTGAGCATGTTGTATACTCAAGGCACTCATTCAGCTGTTCAATATTGTATTATCTAAATATCATGCTAAGAAAACTGTACACAAACGGAAGAATTTTTGAGAGTGAAAATAGAATATTTGTCCAAGAAAAAACTTCAGTGTAGGTTTTAATTCATGGTAATTGAGGTGTCTGGCTTATGAAACTCTGAGACCTTCAGGCTTCTAGAGTAATTTGTTAACATTCTCCACATGTGATGATCACACTAAATTCATGGTGGATTTCCATCCAGCCTTCTGTAAGTAGAGGCTAGTTACCTCTCTGGAGGTCTTTTTACAAGCACAAGACAGATATTGCAGGATTAAAAAAAAAAAAAAAAAAAAGGCAATTAGATGTCATATCTTTGATCTTTTAACCCAACAAAAATGTCAGGGAACAAATTGTTTAACCTGACAGTAAAAGGATTAGTGATCTTGGAATTTTTTGCAAGGGCAATCCCTGGTTTTTTGTTCCTGCAACAGTTGTTATAGAGCACTGATAGAGAATTCCTTGAAAAAGTAAATATGATAGATTTTAAACTGTGCAACAGAGGTTCCTCTTGGGACCAAATTTTCTACTACTGACTTTAGCAGAGTTTGCTTAACAGAAAAACTGGGTCTGTATTCTCTAAGTTTTAATTTGTAGTTATACTGTCCATGACCAAGAGTCTCTTTTCCTAAGATGAAAGGCACACAAACAGAACAGCCACCAAAAGCTTACAAAGGAAATAGATGCTTTTTGCAGACCTTTTGTACCATTCTTTCTTCTTTTTATTTATTTTTTTTTTCTGGGAGGGCCGAAGGGGGCAGAAAACAGAGAGGGTTGACATGTAGAAATCTTCTGATATCTTTTGAGTCCACAAGTGCACCTACACTACTGTTGTAGTGCAGCTCCAGAATGACTTTTTGCAGCAAATTTCCTGATTATTCCTACTCACCACATTTTGGCTTGCAGGGGGTGCACTACAAAAAGATACCTAATATATCCCACCTGTTAAGGCACAATGAGTGTGAGGAAGCCAAGCTGGTATGGGAATAATTTTTAAGTATATAAAGTATGGAAGAAAAAAAATGAAAAACAAATGGAAAGCACAACCACAGGAAGAACAAAGGTCATTTTCTTTTATAACAAGGATCAGATCTCTCCATTTCATATGCTTCTGAAACCCTCTGAATATTGTTTAAAAGGAGAAAATTAACTCTGTTTTTCTTCCTGAGACTTAAGTGATTGTTCCTTCAGTAGTTTTAGAAAATAATGTGAACATTGAGCACAAGTAGGGAGTGGCAAACTTGTCAGCATTATTCTATTGAGGATTCTTTCCCACAAGGAAACAGTAAGATTTTTCAATATTATTTCAAAGATTTTTAAAATAGTAGCTATCCTGACAAGTCTTAATAATGTATTCCAGTTTAAAAAAGAATCCTGTCAGAACAAATATTTCTCAGTATGGCCTAGCATGCCAAAGGTGGGACTAAGTTTCAAGACCTTTTCCCTGCTTTGCTGATATATACCTTGAACAATTGATTTAATTACTGTGTATCTCAGTTTCTCACTGTATGTAGGGAAAATAATTACTCAAATCTACACTGTAAAGAGTTTTTAAGTATTAGTCAGCTCTTAAATTGTAGTGCTCTGGAGAGTAGTGCACATGTTTTGTCAGCTGTGTTTTGACAACACAAATGACATTTAGAAGTTCCAGGCATTACTACAAATGAAATGTTGGAAGGTATACAACAACAGGAAGCTTTATTTGGTCAGATTATTATCATATCTGTGTAGCTGATGGACCAATTAGAGGTCTGATGGATGAGAGGATCAAGTGATGGAGGATGAGGATTACTAGCACAGGAGAAACAGGAAACTGCTAACAATAGGTCCAGAGGACAAAAAGGTAAAAAAATAAGATGAAAAGGTTTGTGGAGTATAGAAGGAGAGAGCATTGGAACAATTAGGAAGACAAAACTATCACAACAGTAATTCTCTTTAAACAAGAGAACACAATCTGACACTACAGAACAAGAAGATGTCTAGTGTAAACCATTAGAAAAGAATTAATGGTTAGCTGGATCATACATGTTAATAGGGAACAACTAAGGAGCAGATGCAAACAACACCATTATGATTAACATTGGGGAGATAAAGAGAAGAGTAATTTTAAAATGTCAGCCCTCTTTTCGCTCCGCTTCATATTTAATCTCACTCAATTTTAAGATCTCTCTAAAAAGGTAAAAACAGGCTCTTTCATCTCATTGGAACTGCCTTGGTTTATCATCACAGCTTCCAATTCTCCTCCTTGCATCAGACACACTCCAGGACCATCAGTGGATATGGAACTAGAAAATAGCAGATTTCTGAGGATTTCCAAGGCAAAGCTGAAAACTATACCCAGCATCTAATCCATGAGCTGGCTGCCATTGAATTCTAGTAAAAAAGAAACCAAACAAATGTTTCTTATTGTACATCATATATTCACATTGAATTCACACTTCCTTGTTTCTTTGAGAATGAAAATATTCGCAAAAATTAAATGAGAGTGACCTGAAAATATCTATAATTGATAGAGGAGTAGAAAAATCAGAACATAAGCAGAGAGGAAACACAAGAAGACATGTAAATTAAAGAAAGGCTAAAACCATGTCTTGTGGACACCAACTAAAAATAATAGTTTACCATAGTGCAAGATGTCTGTTATAAATATAATCCACTGTTAAAATCAGAAACCACGGTATTTCTTGTGACAAATAGAATGCCAAACAGGCATTATAACAATCTAAATTTAACTGCTGGGTATAATAAACACAGTTTGAATACATATGTAATATTCTCATCACAGTATCACAGTTTCTCCAAAATATCTTGGTAAACAGCCATTTATGTTCTTAGGTAACTGCTGCTCTGTTTCTTCACCAGTTGAAAATTATATACTTTATTATTTATGTTACATTCTTAGCTTTAAAAATTGTACAAACAAAAAGTAATCAACCTGCCATCTTTCACATTTTAAATATCCAACGGTTTATTAGAACCATGATGCTCTGAAAAAAAAAAAAAAAAAGGAAATTTTAAACACACTCTTAATAGAAATCAAGGGAGGTAGCAGCACTCATGACTACTGTTTGCTCTTGATGTGATAACAAGAAACAGAACTTGCTACCACTTCTTCTTAATAATAATGTTCTTCAAAAACCTTAGGGAATCAGGTTTTATAGAAGAAATAAAGCAGTGTTTTCAAGTGCAGAATGTAACTAATATGAAAGCTACAGAAATTCCTCCTCCTTAACTAGAGGTAAATTGCATAATGCTTATCAATTTCTTTTATCGCATTTTAACTGCTGAATCTCATATTTGCAACGGAGGGTTTTTAAGAGCCTTAGATCTACTTTGACATTGCAATGTGACATTTTTATCTTGAAACAGGTTGAGAGAAGAGAAGGACTTCTCTGATCACAAAAACATGGCAATTTGTACCATACCTAAATCTCATCCTACACTGGAAGAGAACTCCTACACTGTCCTGCTTGTTGAAGCCTTGCAGAAAAGACAGGTTGACTGCTTGGTGAACCAAGACCTGGAAAGTCATAGCCATTGCTTCTGATTCCTTACAAGTCTGACTTCACACTTTATTTATGGCAACTAACTATTTACAGCAACTTACTCTCTTCACACCTTATTTATTAAAGCATTATTCTAAAAACTTTTATTTCTCCAGCTCTTCTATGTCCACTTCCCACTGTTGTCAAACATACAGACAACCCTTTAATTTGGCGTGTCAACTGCCAGCAACTCCAATCTCTCCCAGGAGAGAGCAGCTTCTTATGAATTCTTATTGCCTCACTCCTCACATCCCCTCTCCCTTGTCTGTTTTCTCAGACTTTCCTTCTTCATTCTAAAGACTGTCAAACAAGATTTCTGACATATTCTACAGATTCCCAGTGATCAAGTCGTATTTTGCATCTCCACAGAATTCACTAACACCTACGATTCAACACACACTTCTCTGTTTCCTGCCAAGTATAAAACACTGCCTAAGGTCCCAGATTTATGGAGTGCAACTTGCATGAAAGAGTATTAAAAATCCCTCATCATATAGCTACAGTTTTATTTTTGTTTCCTTGAGATAAAGTATTGCCTTAATAATTTATAAACTTTATTGCTGATAATTTTATATACCTTTTAAATTTTTGTCAAATGCTTCTGACTGACATTTTCAAACCAAATTGTTTCATTTTGGTTTGTTTTTGTGCTTGTTTAGCAAACAGTCCTATTTGCTGTTAGAACAATCACTCAGTAAAAAAATCTCCTATACTGTGTAAGCTTTCAATTAAATGTCTTTTACATCCAAAGGCTATATTTCCTTTGTATCTGCCTAGAATTATTATTTCAGAATTATATGACTGAGCAAATATAAACATTTCAAGATACTTCCAATACTTTATGCATTTCTTTGTGTTCTTTCAGTCATCACTGCACCATGGGAATCTAATGAGGAGATTTAAAGTAGGTTTTTTCCTACACTGTCTATATTAGTCTTGTCTGTAATTTGGAGACCAGTGATCAGTTTCTGACCCTCGGCTGTTATGGGATTTTAAATTTCCTACAGACCATAACATCAGCTCTGATGTCTCTCAGAACATTCCATCCTTGGCCCAAGACTGCTCCTAATCTACATGCTGGCACTTAAAGGACAAAATAGTTGGCAATGTTCATGTGCCTCTGCACAGATGCTGATACTTCACTTATCTTTCTTTAACAACTTCCGTCCCTCTGGCATTTTTATTGTTCTTAGATAATTTTTCTTATCTCCACTACCAGATGTGTTGTAACATTTTTCATCTAAATTCAACCAAAAAAATAAGAGCAGGTTATTATTACTAGCAAAGGTTGGTAAGCTGTTATTTTTCTCTTTAGTACATAACCAATCCTGTATCAAACATTCAGACGAAATATGCTACTCTGGTGACTGATATTTAAAGCTTAAATCTTAACTAATCTTTATTTCAGCTAAGAAAGGCAGATTGCACTTTAACTATCTTGATATTGATATCTTGGGCTGTGCTTTTATTTGTTACAGCAAGATAGCTGTGAACCTGTCCATATTTCCAAATCTACTTTTTGACAAATTGGAACTTATAAAAAAAAATTGCCTGTGTCTTCTCTGGAACTTTTAAAACTATTTATATTCAACAGTACAGTTCATCTCTGGCTGTAGACAGGAGACCTGAAAAACATATCTGCACCCCAATTTCTAAAACAGAGTACAAAATAGACCACAAGGTCCAGAAGAGGTTGAGAGAAGGAAAACTTGAAGCTAGGTCTACTAAGGTCTACTATATCACACATAATGAGTTAAAATAAGGTACTCTTGCTAGAGCACTGGTAGTACAGCTGGGGAAAGCATATGCAGCAAAGAGTTTAGTCCACACATTGATCCCATTTAGTGTTTTAGTACAATATTTTTCTTGCAATGTAGCAATAAGAACTGCTACATCTACCGGTTTTTAGTGCTCATTTTTGCAAAGATTTTTCACTAAGTGTTGGGTCAGTCAGTTCTGTTGCAGGTGACTAAACGTGCTACCTAACACTAATAAAGAGATTCGTGAAGCTCACTTCAGTTACCCTTCTTCAGGATAAAAACCTCTCTGGTAATGAATACATGGAGTGAAGAGTACCACAGGTATTAGCAGTACCACAAAGTCTGATGAGTTTGATCCAAACAAAGACTTAAAACATGTTTTGTCTACAGCATTCTTCCAGCTATCTGTGGCCTGAAAATGAATGAGACCGTGCTGGAAAACCAAAGAAAAGAAACAATGACATGCAAGGACAGCACTGGAGCAAAAAGCTTAAGAGCACTGTGGAGACCAACAATGAATGTTCTTGCAGAATAGAATTACAGAAGCCCAAGTCTCCTTGAACAAGAGTTCCTATTCTTCTGTATTACTCCAAAAGGGAGAAACACAAGCATTTTGAATACCACAGAAGATCTTATATCCCCTTGTGAATAAACATTGCATTTTAAGATGCTTTAACAAACAGAACCTGTCAACTATCACTAGTACAAACATTAGTTTGACTTATTTAACAACAGATGGTGATAAAATCCTTTTCACAATGGGGGGGGGGGGAAGGTTTAAACTGAAATAAAAATCCTGGCATTTTGGTAGGTTTTCTGCCTTTTTATATATAAGTCCAAATATGCATTTCTGCATACTTAACAGTTTGTTAAATATGTGAAAAGCTCTTTGTGCTTTCCATGGGCTGACAAGAAATGAATAGAGAGTTGCTAAGGAAATTTCTGCAGTACTGTTGGTGCTATCTTTTTCTATGACAGCATATGGATGCAGAACAGTGCCATTTTCAGACTTTTACCTCTGCCTCAGCTGTCACATTCAGTTGTGAAAAGAAAAATAATTTCTTTGTCTAGTTGCTTAAAATGTATCAAAAAAATTAATCAGGGAAAAAACCCAAAATACCTTAGCTTTTACACGGGCTAGATTTTACAAGATTGGACTAGATTTTATAAGGGCTAGCATGGTCCTTAGAATTATAAAACTAGTGCTGATTTTCCATTTTCATATCAAGGCAGCATATTAAAAATTATAAACAACATCAACACAAAAGTGTAACTATATTTTCAAAGATGCAAACACTTTTTTATCATTCATACATGTGAATATACATTTTTCATGTTCATGATTGTCATGCTAGAAGCCAGAAAATATAGTCAATTCCAACAATGTCACATATTGCAGTGTCATCACCATCATGAAAATTCAAGCACAGAAACTTCTACTGTAGAGTATATTCATCTATGTCCATGCTGTTTAAAGCATCTCATAACTGCTGATGATGATTGCAGCAGCCTGTCAGTGACTGGTTTCAGCAAAAGCCATCTGGATGGGACATGGCACAATAATTTCCTCCATTTCAAAACATACTTGCAGCTGAGCTCTTCCTCTTTTCAAGACAAGAAAGTAGTTGAAAGCTTCTAACATAATATATTGTCAACGTCCAATTTATTTATTCCAGACAGTATCTGAACATATTGCATACCACATAAGCTCCACAGTTTACATTTACCAACAGATGTTTTTCTTTCTGGAGCAGATGGTATATTGAGTGTACTGTGATATAATTCACATTTGCATTATCAGTGATGAATGCTAATGCATTCCATAAACTGAGTTTTGTGGTTTGATATTTTTAATAACTGTAGCATCTTTGCAAAAATCAGTTAGCTTGATAATACAATCAGGGAACCAAATTTCTTTTCTCAGTTACACAGAAAGCTAAGATTTTTCCTATATAAAGGTAAGATTTCTTAAAAAAAAACAGGAATAAAAAGAGAGTTACAAGAGAGGTTAACAGTTGGTTATTATCTTTTTTTGGTCTGTGTGTACTTATTCTGGGTTTGGTTGTTAAACATTCAACTTCAAATATGGAACTACTTTTGTAAGAATTCCTAATTTTTTTAGACATGAGCCAATTTTGAGTAATACATTCTCAGTAAGAAAACTAGATAAATTTACTTTATGAAGTCCTCACAGGCACTAATAAAGTGAAATAATTGCAAGTTGAACAATATTTTGCCAGATAATATTAGTAACTTCACTATCCTTAGGCATGGTGATTTTTTTTTAATTTAGTATTCTGCTAATTAAAAAAAAATCCAAATTGTTTCAAATTTTATTCTCAACATAAATTATTTTTCCCATTATTTTAGGATTCTGGAATCTAGAATGTCACTAAGAAGTGTCTGGAATACCCTGTTAAGTACCTTTCTAAAACGGATTGCTCAAATAACATCTGCAGGTCCCAACAGTATTCTGTTTTTACAGTATCCAAGGTATCTCAGATTCACATAAATGAACTCTCTATTTGGCTACTTTCTATGATTACAGATTTTCTTTGAGTCAAAAAAACTTCCTACTGTCAGATTACTTTTTCATCCCACACAGACATTGCAAGCATAAAGCAGTTCTTTTACTGGCATAAATGAGCCCAGCCTTCTTTAAAGGCAATAACTTCTCATCAGTTTAAAATCAGCACAATGGAAGCTGAAATGGGTCTCCTGATTCAGAAGCCTAAAGTCTGATTTGTGCTGGGCGAGAGCAAATATCTTTTAATAAATATAAGTCAATCATTGCCCAATACTGTGATGCTGTTAGGTATCTCATATTTGGTTTTACACAGTTTGTTTGGTTTTGTACAGAAATGACTAATATGTCATAAGGGGCTAAGGCAGTGTTATACAAATTGTGGAAAAAAAACCCAAAACAGATCAAAGAAAGGACACAGCAGTGAAAAGACCACTGGTTAGAAGTGGCATGGCAATTCCTAATAATACTTTCTTGATCATCTTTGTACAAAGATCAAAAGATAAAAAAACAACTTGTGCATTTTACAATCAGAAATCCATATAACAGCAAGAATATGAATCACACATATAAAAAGCTAAGAATTTTAAGCTTAAAATTCTTTTCCCTTAGAGAACCCAGTGCCATACCATGATTGATATATCAGCATAATCATTCAAGATCGCTGTCTCTTTCTGCTTTTAGATAAATTATTTGCAGTGAAATTCAACTAGTACTCAACATCATATGGCTGTTTGTGTGATTTTTTGAAGAGCTAAAAAGGGAAAATGAACAGTTGTCCTGTTGCAATAAAAATAACTGTCAATCCTATTTGCTGCTTTTAAAAAGAATTGCTGAGATTACAGATTCTGAAAGTTGGATACTTTTGAAGATACTATTCCCCTTTCCTAATAGCAAGAAATCATTACTCGTAATAATGGGTTTTCACAACTAGACCATTGAGATAGATGTTTTTCATACTACGAGTCATTTCTTTTTCTTGAACGCTATTCATTCACTGTAACATACTTCAGCTCTCAGGTACGCCTCTATTATTGTTTTACAGATATTACAACCTTTTCTTAAAATTTGTAACTCATAAGAGCTCATTATTATTAACTTTTATTATTCTTTACCATTTGTCTGTGGCTAATTTATCCTACCTTGTACATCGAAGCTTGTTTTTCAGGGATTTAATCTATACCCACCTTATTTGGCATGAAAAGTATTTGCTTCTAGGGGGAATTACTACACATCATTGAGCTTCTTCTTTTGATTTCTCAGGGACTGGAATTATTTTAATATTAAGTTCATCACTGATGGCTCTGATAATCTTCAGTCCTGTTCATCTCTCCCTTGCATTAGAATAATGTTTATTCTTTGTTCAGCCTTTCTCCTTTTTAAAAGCTTGCAATTCTTGGTTTGCTAGTAACTTTGTATGATCATTAAACTTCAGTTCAAATGTTTCTTGGAGGCATTTTTTGTGCAGTTTGCAAGCTTTAATGTAAAGTCATTTGTCATCCAGTGTAGATTGTCTTAGAAGCCATCTGTCACTAAATTTCATAGTGGATGGTCCCACTGATCCAGTTTCTTTCTCACTTGGGTGGTTTTGAAAACCTTTGCCTGTATACACACAGATACCAGTGAAGCTTGCAGCAATTTTTTTTAAAATATTCACTAGACCCCTTTATTTGCATCTGACAGAAATTTGCTTAAAGATGTTCAATATCCCACTTCTGGTCATATGTGGCCAAAGGGAACCTCTGGTGAATAGGTAAAGAAAGGGGTTGTGAGTCCTTCAACAGGGAGAAGGAGAACACTTGTTCTGTGATTTACAGTGGAGTTCTTCAGATACGTGTCCTCTTCCCCTAATAAAGTCAGATCTAATGGGTGAGACTTAATGGGAGAAAAATATACATATTTCTTCTGTAATTATGATGTCTTGTGGTATCAGTATCACAAGATACTGATACTTGTGGTATTTGGCTTCTTTTTTAGTGCTGGTATCATGAAGGATTCAAATTAAATCATCCATCATTTGTCAAGAGCCCTGAAACAGCTACAGTCCTGCAACTTGTCTGTAAGGGTTTCCAAAACAACCACTTCCTACTCACATAACGCCAACACAAAATATATTTTCTAGCAGACTTTAACACATTTAAAAGCATACTGTAAAAGGCCAAAAGGCACAGAATTATGTCTCTGATACCTTAGTTTAGTTTAAAACATAGGAAAAAAATCATATATCATAAAATAATCTAAAGCAGAACTAAAGGACTTGAGGATTAGTGGAAGCAGTAGATCCTGGCTATCCTCTCAACATTGCCTCTTTGATCTTTCGAGTGTCGGGGGAGTGCAAAAGCAAAATTTTCTAGCCACTGCATGTTGAAGTATGGGGTTCACAGATTACAGTTATGGAAGCCACAGGCCCAAATGGTCTTTCAACCCTTCCTTACGCTACTAAAAATTGAGCACTTTCAGATTTGTATCATCAGCAATAGTTTCCAACTGCAGAAACACTCCTACCTAGTCACACAATTAAATAACCTCATCAAGCTCCATATTTGAAGTTATACGTACCCAGCTTTGAAGACAATTCCGAACCATCTCTCTTTTATTGTTTAGAAATTTACAAAGATCACTATTTTATTTCCAAAGTGCTGGGATAAGGTTTTTATTATTTGCTCTTTTTTTCCCCCCAGTGTTGCAATCATCATCTTCTGGAATATAAACTACACAACCCCAGCAGAAAAATCACCTATTCTGTAAAAATTGAGACCTTCCTTTCTATTTTCTATTTCTATTATATCTTAATATTCTATTATATCTTAATACATGGCTTTCAGAGGAGAAAAAGACACTGAAGCTAACAGAAAACTTAGTATAATTTGGATATACTATGTGTATGTATATGAACAAATACATGAAATGATGTTAACCCTACTAGAAAAGATTTCTTTATTTAATAAAAATGCGTCTGAGTTAGTTTCAATGTAAATGTTGCTACCTTATAACTTCAAATTGTGGCAAAGGATCTGGAAAGCTTTGTCATTTCCAAAAATCTTTTTGAATTAGCATTTTGATTTTGGAGAGAATGAAACACAAAAAGAAATATACCATGTAGCATTAATTTTTGCTGCACAGTCACAGAATCAAATGCCTCCAACAACAATAATAATAAAAAAGTAGCTTTTTTTTTTTTAAATAACTGTGTTTACTTACTAAAACACAACAATCTAGGAGCCTTTGTACTTACCCTATACATGATCTTTCTCCCCATGGTCAGTCACCAGCTGCAGGTATGATTGATTCTCATCAGCCAAGTGATATAACATTTCCCCAAGGCACCTGGGCTTGTGGGACATGTAGTTCAGTATCCCCCACCAATGCAACACATATGGATTGTCTGTATTATCAATAGTATTTGAGAAGACTGTTTGTTTGGAGGCATTAGCTGAAAAATACTGTTAGATTATATGGATTGCCTATAATACACATTTATTGAAGAAGTCATTAAATATATATTTTTAATTAAGTATTCTGAAGGGGTCTGAACATTCATGAAGTCTTTTCCAGTTATCATTTGTCATTATGTGAAGAGATACTTCTGGTTGGCTTTAGCAGAGTAACTTCGGTCAGAATGGCACAAAATACATTTTCACTGTATTCCACATAACCTTCAAACAAAGAAACATGTTGTGGTTTAACCCCAGCCAGCAGCCAAGCCCCACACAGCCATCCACTCATCTCCCCACCAGCAGGATCAGGGAGAGAGTTGGAAGGGTAAAAGCTGGAAAACTTATGGTTTGAGATAAAGACAGTTTAATAGAAAAGCAAAAGCTACACACACAAGCAAAGCAAACAAGGGATTCATTTCACTGCTTCCCATGGGCAGGCAGGTGTTCAGCCATCTCCAGGACAGCAGAGCCCCACCATGCATAATGGAACACAAACATCATCACTCCAAATACCCACCCCCTTCCTCCTGCTTCCCTCTACTTAATATACTGAGCATGATGCCATATAATCTGGAATATCCTTTTGGTCAATTGGGGTCACCTGTCCCAGCTGTGTCTCCTCCCAGCCTCCAACACACCTCCAGCCTCCTCATTGACGTGGCAGCATGAAAAGGCATTGGCCCTCTGTGTAAGCCCTGCTCAGCAATAACAAAACCTCTATATTACCAATGCTGTGTTCAGCGCCAATGCAAAATACAGTCCCATACCAGTCACTGTGAAGAAAATTTATTCCACCCCAGCCCAAACAAGCACATCATGCAAACCAAAAAACACAAAGACCAGGGAGATGAGGGACAAACAGAAGTTGACAAATAGTTTGTGAGGTTTATGTTTTTAATATTTGATGCTTAGGCTGACATTCTAGCTGAAAATCTCTGTGATGTCAAATAGAGGAAAGAGGAGCTGAAATGGTAGAGTGAAATGGAAATGTGGAATAAATTATAGATGTAGATTGATTTGGGAATCTAAATATCAAGATCAGGCACTTCTAGAACAATCCTCTTGTAGACGCCTAAGCATGATGTGAGGCAAAACATGCACAGTAAAATTATGGCAGAGATATAGTACACCTGAAGATACTTCATTTCCTCATTCAAAGATCCAAATTTTTAGTTAAAAATAAATGGACCAAATCCGAAGTTAGAATTTGACAGACCTAATGTATAATGCCACAAATCATACAAAAGAAGCTTTAAACGAGCACCAGACTATTCATTCTAAGTAAATTAATGACTGAAAAGGGAATTCCAAGCATGTCTCTCAACAGACCGTTTTTCCTAAGGAGCCTCATCAGCTAAACCGTTATATCTGATGCATCCTGATTAAAACCAAACACTTAGTACATCTACACAGCAGGAATAAAGACTGCTTGGTCCTCCTCTTAAGGAGGAAGGTCTCCAGAGCTCTGTGTCTTCATTTGTTTATGTGGCTTCAACTAACTTTTCAGACCCAGGACTCGACTGTTTTAACTGCAGTTTCCAAAGAAAACTGTACAATAGAAAGAAAGAGCTGGTCAAAAAGTGAAAGAATGCATTTCTTATTAAGGAATAAAATTGTCTCACCTGAGAAAGCCAAACAATTCTGTCCATAAACTACAGAAAACACATTTCACTTGGGGATTATAAGGCATGCAGATCTTTGGGTTTGGTGGATTTTTTTTAACATTCTAGAGTTTTTTTATGTATAGTAGTAACAGTTCTCAGATTTCCAGTACTTCGCAGAAAGTTCATGTGGTTTCAGCTGTATTGGGTATTTAAGTTGCCTGGATTTACAACTTTGTAAAGCTGTGTAGATTGAATTAGCTCTTCCTTCAGTATGTAAGTCCTTTAGATATTAACTATATTACTACCCACCAATCTAAATATATCTTACTGCTTTTGCCTTAAGAGATTATTTGAAAAATTATAAACTACCACAAACCATGAACAACAACAAAAAAAAAATGGCTTTGTTTTTAACTTTTACCTTTTTTCCCAGAGATAGAGTTACTGAAAATTTTTAGAGAGTTAGCCTGTAGGTGCTTATAAAACCAACGATTCTTCTCCACTCACTACTTGCCAAATTGCCTTGGCATAAAGCAGGGAAGGAGGGACAGACTTTTCAAAAAAACAGCCTCCAAGGCCTTTATAACTGAAATAGTTTGATATTATTTGTTTCTGATTAACAAGTTACCAATAACCTATCACTTTATTTTCCCCTAGGTGCTTTAAAAATATAGTCTATTAATCATCCTAGCACTTCAGGAGATATTAAGTGCACTGATGTAAAGTTCTCTCTTCCCTTCCTCCTATTACAGATACTGCTCTGTTGTTACAAGTGTTTGCCCTTTTTCAGGCCCTGAGGCCTCACCTGTCCTTGAGCTCAAGAGTTCAGAAGTATTGTTACCATTGACTCCAACAGCTCCACCACACTGTAGGGAGTTGTCATTAGCTCATGGATTCAGATATGCTCAGCTGTTAAAGGTTTTATTTCCTTTAACCTGTTTCATCCCAGCTCTCCTATATGACTTTTATCTTTTTTAATTACAGTCTCAGCTGACTAGCACCATCAAGGACCACTGAAATGACTACAGGGCTAAGACTTCAGAACTGCAGTACTAGATTTAATTGATGCAAGAAGCATCATGTCATGATTCAGAGTTTATTTACTGAAAATGGAATTTCTGGTTTTCTGGTTCTGCCAGTCCGTGCACACTGAGTTTGGCTGGTGCTGTCAAAGACAATCCTGCATATGGCACCTATAACACTGACTGGGGTACCAGCTAGTTCAGTGAAGGTGTTCATAACAGAAACTATCTTCTTCATCCTCAAACCATTCTGGTCATTTACTTTGTTCTTCTGTTTAACCCAACCCCTCATTTAACAGTTCCACACTATTCTTTAATAGTTGATTCAGTGAGTAAGCTGTAAGATGTATTTTAACTAAAGCTCAGAAAAATTGAGGGAAATAAAAGAATAAAGGGATATGCTGTTTTCTTCCAATCTTGAAGGAGCCGCCAGAAGTTGTACTGGTATCTTCTCCCTTATAGGTGGCATAATTATAAGTGGCAGACAAGATAGGGGTTATTTATTTATGTGGAATTCAGAATGTTGTTAAATGGTGGCCAAATAGAAAGAATATTCAGGCAAGGCTTTTGTTCTCTTGCACTAGGACTAAAAAAGGCCACTGCCATGGAAGTGTCAGCACCCTGATGCAAAACACAGAGAAGATACTTCACACATCAGCACTGTAATGCAGGAAGCAATGCCACTGCTTTATAGTTAGAGCAATTTAGAAAGTAGCATTGTATTTTCAGCTCAGGTAGCAAAACTGCGCTGAAATAGGATGGTTTTATTGACATAGGTTAAAAGAAAATTCCTGCCATTATCACATTTTTCTACATTCCTGACATACATTTTAGAAGAGTTTATGATGCAGTCTTCTAAAATTCCATTCCCCAGCTGAAATGAATGAGTAAACAAATTCAGTATATTTTTTTCTGAGTATCAAATATTGTTTGAATATGGGAAGTTTTTACTGTAACTAATAATTGTTGTGCACAGTCCTGTCACTGCTGTTCTTTCCCCATCATTTCAAGAGGTGTAGTCAGCCTCAACTAAGGAAAAAAAAGTTCAGACTTTTAAGAAAGAAAATTATTTGATCATTCTTGGTGTTCTTAATCACCTTTATTATTCAAGTGACAAATGACTGGTCAGTGAACAGCTTCATGTCCTAAAGCACTAAATGCCCTTGTTCATTAAACGATAACTGTATTACAAATTCTTCATTATCACTACAGTCACAAAAGCTACCTGGAATTTTCTGAAACCAAAATACCTCACAGGATTATTTTTGTTTCACATATTTCAGGTGAACTTCCGACTAAAAAGAGGGTATATCTTTCTAGAGCAGCCAATAGCCAACAGCTCAGGTAAACTTCTATTCTAATGCATATATATCTACCAATAAATAAATTTCCAGCTGTCTAAATTGAGCACAGATAATGAAAAGCTTTCATCTTGGAGAGTCACCAGCCTGACAGTTGAAACAGTTGTTTTCATGCAGGTTATGATTCAAATTCCTGATTGAGGACCATCACACCACATAACCTGAATCACCTATAGTACAGATCAGTACTCCAAATTTATAGTATTTTTCTGCACAATTGAAATTTAGTACTGAGTCCTTTTCCTTTCAAAATCCCTTTCTGTGTAATGTTTTTTTAACTCTCACTGAATTATCAACTTGTTTACAGCCTTATGTGGAATAATATTACAGCTAAAGCCTCAAGTTGCTGAGACTGCAAAGTAGGTTCTGTCTAGGTCATTAAGCCTTACATATAGTAGCAATTTTATATATGGATTCAGTAAAATACTTAAGAAATTCAGCTAACAATAAGAATACCTTTCAGTAATTTCTTGATTCAGCTCAACTGTTCTGAATTATTTAGGTATTGTCATAGATGACTATTTTATAAGCAAGTATCATTCACAGGAATATTAAATTCCTATCAGAAGCAAAAATCTCACCAGTTTCAAGTATTTCCCCCAAAATAAGCTCTATTGTATCACTACCACATCGAAACTTCAAAAACTAACACAGAAAAGACTGGAAAAGATTCTGAAAAGCTTAAACTCTTCTAGGAACATTAGCATGTGCAAATGACTTCTAATATATATTTAAATTTTTTAGTTGTCATAGAAACACATATTGTATTATATATATGTATCTAAATTACACTGAGATATAGGCAGAAAGACCATTGCTGTCAATTGATGAACGTACAGTGGCAAATCATTTTAAGCATTCCTTTCCCATGGTTCAACATAATCCAAGCCAAGATGTGCAAAGATTTCTTCCTCACTTCCAGCTTTGAGAAAGGTCCGCTGTGAAAAAAATTAAAAAGGAAGTCAATAAGGGTGTTAGACAGAAATTTCAATTGATGTTTTTTGCTGTTGAAAAGGAGTTATTTTTTGACAGCTCTACCCATTGTATTCTCTGCAGAATGCAATCTTCATCAGTGTGCCGACACTGAAATGTGAAAGCAAGTTAAAAAAGAATTTTAATGCTGCTTATTCTTTTCAGTGCTAATGACTAGTTTAGAACTTTGTTTTGATTTAGTTTTTCAAGACTGTATGCACAAGTATCAGGACTAGAACTCAAATCCAACCTTCACTTCCCTTCTATGAGGGTAAATTGCTTGACTTTCTTCATAAAATCATCAATGGTTTTTTAAATTAATACAGTAATGTTCTCTATAAACGCATTCAAGCTGATTTGACAGTTACACTAAATATGTACAGCCGAGCATTAAAAGCATCTTTTTCTTTTTACACACACACTCATAATGAAAATTTTACAGGAAAATCCAGTTTGGGTTTTTTCTATCTGCATTTCTGATAACACAGGATAGTATTTTTACACAGGAACAATCACAAACCTACCTTCCCTACAATGACTGGTATAGTAAATTACACAGCCTTATGCATTCCTTTCATCACTAAAGTACAATAATAATTAAAATATCTGCTAAGAGAGGTGAATATTAAAACAGTGGAACCCCACAATTTAGAGGAGTTTGGAAGCAAGAAAGAATTAATTTCTGTTGAAACAGGATACTTAATATTAAGTCTCAATCAGTGTTCAGCTCTGAACAATCTCAAACTCCAATGTCATAAAAACTTCAGGGTTAAACTTCACAATGTTCTAGATTTACCTTCTACTGTGAAAGAGGATATGTTTTCTAGAGAACCCACTAAAAAAACTTCCAATCAGGAAAATCTCTGACTACTGTAAAGTTTAGGAACACATGTTCCAGCACCTCATTTTTTCTCTGCTGCCAAGCAGTACCTCCAGGAGGCCTATGCTGTCCAGCATACCCATGGGAATGGGTCAGGAAAAGGAGTCAATCACTAGGTGAGAGCAGGCACATGGTATGGTGGAACAACTTCTGGCACCAGAGATTGTCAGCTGTGAACTGACAGATCAATGTTGTGTCTGCAATAACAAAGACTGCTTATAAATCATAGACAAATGATATTCATTTTTCCTAGGAAGTTCACACATCAGATTCTGGATTAAAAGAACCTACAAATAGCACTGACCAGGGGAAAACTGATACTTTTCCCATATAGTAAAGAGCAGAAAAAATGATAGAAAATAAGATATTGAACAGAATCAAACACAAGGAAAGAAGACATTGATAACTGCCAATCCAATAACAGTACTGGGGATATTTTGTTACTCAAATATCTCCTGGGAGGACGATTTTAGGGATTTTTTTTTTTTCTTTCTCTTTTGCTATTACTAAGAACAAAAGGACAATCCATACAGCTACAGTACTGGGGTGTTGGTAGGGGAGGGAAAGAAAGTAAAACAATAAAAAAATCTTACAATCATAGAGAGATGTCATAGACACTCTTTAATAAAAGCTATTCATACCTGTGGGATCCCAAATTGCACCCCATTTCTTTTGTTCTGTCCCTTTATGTTTTCCTCCAAGCTAAACTCGTTTCATTTGCTTGACAGGGAAAATTTAATACAAAGTTTCAGATGCTCCATTCTATTCTCAGTAGCTACAAGCCATGTTTCTAAGTGACTCTCTAGCTGATACCTGCCAATTGCTTTAGTGATGTGTTATTGATGTTAATCAAAACCTATGATTTTGCTTCTATGTCAATCTATGCAGAGCTTATACAGTGATGCAAATGTGATTATTGTATTCACTACTGTTCTTTCTTGCTTTTTTCTTTTCATTTTGCTCAACAAAAGTAATGAACTGCTTGCCTAGTTGTGATTCTTTTTCATCTTCCTACTAATATGCTGCAGATCCAAAACATGCCCCATCAACATCAATCAAATTTACAAAAAATGCTCTGGAGCAGCTGCTATCACTCTTCTCTTATCCCATTTAATCAATTCTGTTATTTCAATGGATGTAAGTATTACATTTGTGGTTGCAAACATGACCATTAACTACACCTAATGTAGAACAGCTGCCATCCAAATGTTTTCTTATATGAATTGCTACCTCTAACTTTTCATTTTGGCATTAATGATCAATAATACTTTTGATGAAAGGGAAGCAGAGGGTGATTCACAGAAGACACCATTTTATGATATCCTAACTCTCATGGCCAAAGTTCAAACAGCTATTATACCACTATTGTCACTTGGTTTCCTATCATGTTTTAATACTATGAAGCCAGCAAAACAAAACCATTACTTAATAAAGTAGAATTCTAGTTTTAGTTATATGAATCAGTAATGGTGAACAGCACAGCCTTCTTGAAAAGCAGACGTTTAACTGATTCCAAGTAGACTGATATCCTACAGTTTATTACCAAATGACTTGGTAATAACAGTATATTGCAAATACCAAACTGAGTAAGTAATCTATTTTACTTGAATAATACTACAAATAACTTTCAGCCTGTCACTGTAGCATTTCATTAATATTTGTCCCACCTCGAGATAAACTTTAAAAATTGCTTTGAATACAAATACCCCAAAATAAAATCTAATACCATACAGTATCCTTGATGAAATGGATTTCATGATTCTGAACCAGCAGAATCTGCTGGAGAGTGAAATACTCCAGGTTTGTAGGTACAATGTGTGCATATGTGCAATCTGTTGCTATGAAGATGAGATACATGGTGGAAATTTGACTAATTTCTTTCTCTAAATACTTATAATCCTTGGTATTAGCTGAGAAACAATAATTAAGTGTGCAGTTTCCTAACTGATTACTGACACAGTTCTGCTTTATAAACTATTTGAATATTTATTCTTGAATAAGTCACAGCCAAATTGTGCCCTTTGAAAGACCAAATAATTTCTTTCCATATTCCATTTTTCCTACTCTTTTCCTAGCTCTGATTTTTATTTGCTTTACAGCTGTAATTCAGAAAGAATGCAGTCATACTTTAGCACATTTTGTTATCCTTTGGAAAACTATGATATTGTTTAGGAGGCACGCCTCCTCCTTTTACAAAAGACCCTGAAGGGGCATAATAATTAAGGACTGTCTGGACTCCTTCTGACATACTATTACATGAAACAAATTGGGGGAAGGAGGTGGGGAGGGCACAAAGAATATTGCCAACAGTATCTTGTTAACAATTTACAAAAACCTTTGATACAACTTTGCTTCTAGACAAGTATCTGGGATGTCATTAACATACACATTTATTCTAACCTTTTCTGTGTTTCCAGGATTATGTTGCATACTTTAAAAGGGCAAATTCTTACAAAGGGTGTTTAGGGATTTTATAATTTTTTTTTTTTTGCCTTCCCTCACTGATTTTCATGTTGTTTCACATGTGACACCTATTCACATCAGTTTAATTACCTTAATATTTTCTTTCCTTTTTAAAATCATTAAAATGAAGATATAATGGCAATCTGAACATGTTTAACTTTGTAGTTCTTCCAGTATATTGAATGACAAATACCAAGCAGTCTAAACCCCCATTACTTTACATGTCTGAAATTATTACAGAGGCTGTAAGCATGACAATGATAAATGAGCAACAGAAAAGAAGAGGACAGACTGTCATTTGCAAGCTTGGAACTTAACTGTTCATTGTGCTTGGACAGAGTCCATTCTAAAAATAAGTTTTGTGGGTAAAGTCAGTTGTAGATAAATGATGATAATTACAGGACTTGCTTAATCATCCATGGTAAAAAATACTACAATGCACCTTAAATTTCTTACACATGTATTTGTCACTTTAGTGACATATTCACCACTCATCACTTATGCCAAGTCAATTGAAGATTTTTAATTAAAGGTAATTGGGACTAATGAAGAGATGCTGCTGCTTAGATTCCTTGCAATAGTTTACAAGATGTAGATATGAAAGGCCACAGCATTCAGTGAAGCAGTGCATCACAACACCAGACCCACAATTGACAGAATATACTATGATGGCTTATGAGATTGAAAGTACTATGATGGCTTGTTAGACATATAGTACAAAGCTCACACTCCCTTTTTCTCTGATCCCATTTGCCCAAATAGCATTTCCATTCCCGAAAAAATGTAAGTATCTGTTAATTAAATTAATAAAATGAGCTTACAGAAAGAATTTTGAAGGCAGAAACATAAGTAATGCATCAAATAGCAAGTATTTTCCACATGATTAGCAACGAGAATGTTCTTGTATGTTTACCTGACCTGAGTGTTATCCTCTCTGGTCTCTGTCTCTGGGCCATTTTTGCTATAGCAAGTGTTGATACACCACCACAGCACACAGGTTGCACCAGCACTGCAGAAACTTTTAGGAAGCTGCTATGTTTACTAAATCAGCCTTTTATAATGTATAGTTTGCAATTAGGTATATGTTTCGTTATTTTGTGACTTTCAGTTTATATTGACCTAAACTCCTGCATAACATGACGAAAGTATTCAACTGATCATTGCATCAAAAATGTCTACATAATCACACACCCACAAAACAATACACTGAAGTCTTTTTGTTGTAACGTTTCCTGCAATCCTTAAATTGACCACAGCTATCTTCTGTACTCAATGGTTATATTTTATTGAGTCCAGTGCAAGATTCTGACAATAAATGGGTAGTGCATGAAATTAATTCTCATCTGCGAAAATGTTAGAAATAACCATATACAGAAATAAAACCAACAAGTTAGAATAGGTGCAAACAACCACCAATTTTATGGGAGAATTTCTATGAATGCTATGAATTGTTGAATTTTTTTCTAAACAAGTAGCTGTAGTACATAAAATTGTTTCTTGATATATGGCTATTAAATGTAATATGTGACAATAGCCCTAAACAACTTCTTCTAACCCACAAAATACTGGGGAGAAAAGAAATAAATAGATATTTGAAAGCTTAAAGTAGTCACATTTTTGTTTATTGTATGATCAAGTTTGCAAGGAAAAATGAAAATTTGGGGCTTGCACTATAAAATTCTTTAAAAACAGAAATGAGATCTGCCTGAAAGGTAAGAAAAGAAAGAAAGAACAAAGATATCAGAAAGCAAAAAATATGTTGTTACATCAACTGTTCAAATTTTGAAAAGCTAAAAGTTTGTAGGCACCCACCTAATTGTTTATACCCACACAATTTCAGCTGCTTCCTATTTTTGAGCTTTAAAAGTTCCTGTGACTGACAGTACACAAATTCAGCAAGGAGAAAAGTAAGGTCTCAGTGCAAAATTAAAGACATCCCAATGCTACAGGCTTTTTCGTTTAACTACTTTGAGCTACATGAATTTCTGGTAAACCTTAGCAAACAAGTCTTATGAAACCATGCAAATTCACAGCTGCTTTCCACCTGGGAAGCCTGTTCTGACTCACTAGCCTGAATATCTCCATTAGCGCACAATGGAAAGAAAACTTGAAAACACTGAGGTCACAAAAAAAGTCAACCTCTGGCAAGGAAAGCATAGTTTTCAAAAAAACACCTGGAGTTCCAAAGCCAACCACTGAATGTGCTGAATGCAGACATCTAGGAATCCTTGACAAGTACAAGGATCACCGTCAAAGCAACTGAGTCAGGAAAGCCCAAGAGAAGACAATACAGACAGGGAGAACATATGTTCTGTTTCAGAAATCTTACATCTTCTCTCAGAAAGGTCAATCATAAGAGAAGTAATCAGATTATACAGACTGCTGGATGAAAAATTATCCAAATTCACTCCATGGCACAACTAATTGAAGATTTTATTTATTGACAATTAAGTTGTTACAAGCTCTAAAATAAACACATTGAGTTGTATATATCCTTGATCCCCATCAAATTCAATTAGGTCTATCGTGGAATCATACATATGGACATGCTAGTAATGTTTTCTAAAAATAAGTTTAAAAAAAAAAAAAGAGGAGAGAGGACAAAATGGAGAATGGCAGTAACAGCTAGAAAAAAACTAAAACCAAACCACCATGGAGGAGTTACTGAATTATTAACTTGATGTGACCTTCTAATAGTGCCTCCTATGCTAACACTTCCTACAATACTGAACATGCTGATGAGCTTCTGCAGTTCAGCACTTTCACATGGAAAATGACTGGAATACATATGACAAGATAGGGAGGTAAAACTGAAGAAAATATAGGGAAGAGAAATTTTCAGTGGAATTTTAGTCCAGAGATTTCTTAATTGATTTTTTTTTTCAGGTAGATGTAAACTCAGACTAAAATCTTTAATATAATGAGTTAGAACATTTTACTCAAGCAAAATTTACAGAACTACACAAATTTACTCCAACCACCAGCCAACCAAAAAGTAAACAACGAAGGGCACTTAGAATAGAAAGCAGTGAAAAGAGAAGGTGGGGGAAAAGCAAGACAAATTTATCTGGGTCTTAATAAAGACCTGCAGCAGATTGAGTGAAAAGCACTAAACTGTTTTTGTTTAGCCTGCAAAGTGATGCAGCAAAAAGAACAGCTACAAGGGGAGGTGAGGAAGGATGTTGCAAACTTCAAGTGTTTCAATCACTTCCTGTTCAAAAACTGTTTGCTTGCAAATATTCCCACCTTCCTCATTATCAAACGAAACTACTTTCTGGAGTGATTTCTTGCAGAAAGATCTTGTGGATTAACTGGTGCAGCTAGTAGCTCTAAACAGTATAAACCACAAGGTCTGAAGAAAGATATGAGAAAAACGCATGATAACTCCCCCTAACAGTAGTGAGAAATCAATTTCAAAGAAAAGTAGTATCTTTCTGCAATCATTTTTATGTGGTTTTGTCTATATTTGAGTTTACTAACCTAAAGACAAGCATCTTGGTTAGTATGATTTATAATAATACAAGAGGTGTAAGTGAAAGCTAGCCTCTCCCAAGCATATTTGTTTAAAATATTCCCTATAAACACCTAACTCCATGCTATTTTGTACCCTTACCATGTCAGTCACTGAGCATCAACCTAAACAGGAGTGGGCTGTGAGTTATATGCTGCATGTCAAAAAGGAATATGCACAGAAGTATACAGAGATTTTTACTAAAATAACTAAGAGGAGCCCAGTGCTGCCGTCAACACTTGAAAATTATTGACATTAGTAACAGAATTTGGTGACATCAATGTTAAGCCACAGGGACCATGTTTCTATTTCTTTGCAACAGATGGATTTGCACCACCTCCATCCATCTATAAATGGATGCAGCCCATGCACCAGGACTTCCATCTGTCATTGAGGTCTGTCATGTTGTGCCTTGCAGCCTACCTTCAACATTGCAACCAGCTCCATTCCTTCTTTAGTGACTTGTAATGACCAAGATGAAAATATGTTTTGCAAACACTGATCAGGAAGCCAACTACTTTCTTTTCTTCCTCCTCTATGCTGCTGTTAACTTCTCAAGAATGAATGTTGTACATCTTTGGTGGAAAACATAAATCTGCTCTGAGCAGATGCAGTATATCAAAAAGCTTTGCAATTTTACACCCATTACAGACCCAGAATTTTGTAAAGCAGATGCAGAGAAAGCGTTATGGAAGATCCATAAATTCGTGCAGTGCACTGAGTGACACGAGGTTGAATGCCTTCAATCCACAATGAAAGTGTGGGAATACAACATAACACCAATCCATAAAATAGTGGCTACTTCTCTGAGATCTCTAGCTGATTCATTAGGGTAGACAAAGTGCTAACAAGAACCACTGTAATCAGTAAGTTTCACAGTAAGAAAAAATTTTTTTATGGAGAAGGAGGGGAGGGAATAGAGGGGATCAAAAGGGCTAAGTAAAGCAATTTCCAGATAATTATATAAGAGCTTTCAAATAATTTTATTGAGTTATTATCTTGGGTAGTACGAATGCTGCCAGAAAGTATCATGGAAAAATGAAATTTCTCCATGGTCCTCCATATTCATACTGCTATCCAGCCTGAGAAGGACAGCACCTCATTCTACCAGTCAGATAATATTCTCAGCAAGAGACATTGCTTGATGAAAAAAACCATGACAGAATCAAGCCCTAAGGAACTGTGTAGTAATCACCCAGCAGTATTTAACTTCATCATGGTCAATACACATTTTCTACATTTTGTGGATTGCTATAATGTCTGAGCATCTGTCTTCTAGCACTTTCCTAAACAACATCACTAACAACTTCCAGGTGTTCTTTCTTCCTTGTTTTCCCCAATCTTTTTCATTTGGGTTTTTTGGAGAGGTTTGGTTTTAAGACTGGCTGATGGTGATTTTTGCTTTGCTTGTAATTAGACATTCTACTAAATATTTATGCTATGTTTATGAATGAGACTATCAACAGCACAAACAATTTTATTGTAGGAATAATTATAGAACATAAATGCTGAAGTACTAATTGCACTAGAAATGTGAAGTATGTCATTAAGTTCAATAATAATATTCCACAACACTATGTAGATAATGAGCATTTTCCACTTGATAGTATCATACCGGTTTTCAGTAGCAAATAACCTGAAGTCCCTCTGACAATACATTATCTCCAAATGTAATTTTGTGTTTAACTGGTATTTTCTGTAGTAATATTCACATCACCATGCCTGCTTTAAAATAAAAACTAATCTGTTCCTAATCCAGCTAAAAATGAGATGATAAATAAATCAAGAGAGAAAAAATTACTCTTTGAAATGACATTATAACAAACCATGATTTGAAAGAGCAGTATTACAAGCATTATCCATTGACTCGATACCCTCAGGCAAAATCATGTGTAATGGTACTGATGCAAAATAATGCAGTGAAATTTATTCTAATAATTCTGGGCATGAATAATTTTTGAAGGTAATAGAAGCCAGAGTCATAAATTCTCATTTCGTTTTACCACTGGACATGTCCTGTGCTTTTAATCAGAAATACCAGACTGGAATGTTTTTCTTAAACTTGTCTCTAACTCTATTTGTAGGTTTATTGATCTTAAATTTCTGAACAGTAAATAATGTTTTCTTCATGCAATCTACTTACTCCAAGTAGTTTTGATGGAGAAAGAAAAATACCAGTGCTGAAGCACTAGCACTTCAAAAAAATTAAATATTAAAAGACATTATCTGTTGACTTAACAGAACAAGCACTTTTTCTACTTGCTAAAATTTAGTTTGTAAACAAGACCATGTTGTACATAAAATGTACATCTGTTTAAAATGACAGATGTGTGGTTACTTTGTTACAAAACACTACATTGTCATGTATCCAATCTCCAATTACAATTTTAATAATTAAAAACATTCTACAGTAAATAAAGAGTGTAATACATTCCCATCCAGACTACAATAATACATTTTCAGTTTGGGGCACATAAAATGAAAAGAAACTTGGAACTTCCTATCTGACAACCCAGGTAAAAATTTTAACGTATTGAATAGCATACTCTTGTAAACAAAACCAGAACAAAAACTTATTGCCCCCTGCAGTTGTCTGACAATCTCTGCACTATCACGAAGTCCTCAAAAATATTCACAGGGATTATTTCCTATTTCACTGTAGCTATACTCATGTTCTACTCTATGTTATTTACAGTATCTTTAGCTTGTCAATTACTGTTAAGTTGGTTTATTGTATTTTGCCTTATAAAGCTTCACATGACTGAATGAAACAAAAAAAATGCAGAATCCTGGTTTTTATGAAACTCAGTTGAGAGTAATTCATTTGGGATTATTATAAACAAACCACTTCAGAAGAACATTATTGAGATTGTGAAATCAAAGACGTGCAATTTAAGAAATCGCAGAATGTGGTTGATGGAATTTTAACCTTAATTCAATTTTCCCATGTATATGCACAGAGACTTCTTTTTCTTCAAAGAAATACTGCTTACTTCAAATCCTGTAAGATTCTTAAGCTTTGTTCACTAGGCAGAAAATATATTGTGCTACAGGGCTAACAAATATTTGCTGACAGCACAGACACAATCTTGAGTTGCAGGCCAATGTGGGATTAATCAGTCTTGGGAAAATGAGCTTTTATAATCTGTATCTGTTGTAGCTCCCTGTCTTCGTTACTTCCCTATACAAAGCTGTTGATCTCTCCCCTCTGATTTCTAATGTTGACTCCAGGCTCCACTCATGCCATATTCAGAGTTAACTCAGTTGTTTGGGGCAATTGAAAGTTTACCCATTTCTTGTTGCCAGCTTAGAGCATTAGCCTGATGAATTTAATTTATTTTTCAGGCCATCAAACTTCCACTCGTATCTCTTTCCTGTCATTCTGTTTTCATGCCATTTCAACCAATCCAGATTCCTTTCCACAATGCAGCTGCTAATTAAACATATCCTTTCCATTCCTTGTAGCTTTTTCCAGCCACTCTGCACTTCCTTATTAAATCTGTACATCCATCACAGACTTCCTATTCTGACTCCCACTCCTTGTGCCTTTTTCCTCTCTGGCCCTTGGTTCTTTCCTTTTCCAGCTTCCTCTCTACCTAGCTTCTTCTCAATTAACTTCATTTTTCTTTTAACAGAAAATATGAGATTATGTAACCTGCCCCACATTTGATAACTTACCCCAGCACACTGTTTGAATTAAAACAATTGAATATATTTTTGGTTCTGTACTGCTCTAGAAATTAAAATTAATAAAAAAGTACAGTCGAAATATTCAGGGTCTGCATCTACTTATGCATTTTGAGAGAGCTTTATTAGCAATAAAAGTTTCATTGAACTGCTCAAAAACACAACAAGCAAAGGAAACAACAATTAGGTACATTTATCTTTGTGTTAGATGTACAGCTTGCTATTACAAGGATATTAAAGGTAGCTAAATATATATATATATGAATTACGTGCACATTTTGTAAAAATGAACAATCACATGATGCATGTGAAACCTTTAAAATGCTAAGAGAACACTGAAGAGAGGAACAGTTTTGAAGAAAATGCATAATAATTTTTAAATTTAATTTAATCATTTCATAATTTTTTAATTTAAGGAAGAAAGTAGATTATTTTGATTCTTAATTTTCAAAAATAGACCAGGTGCAAAAAGAACAAATCACCCAAATCATATATGCAATTTCCACTTTCCTGAGAGAGGGAAGAATTGTTAAAGTGAAATAAGTGAAAGTATGTGCAACTATTTCCAATGACTCAGTGTTTAATTACAGCAATCACAGAATCAATTAGGTTGGAAAAGACCTATGAGATCACTGAGTCCAAACTATGATTGAACATCACCATGTCAACTAGACCACAGCAGCAAGTGCCATGTCCAGTCTTGTCTTGAACACCTCCAGGGGCAGTAACCCCAGGGGCAGTAACTCTACCACCATCCTGGGTAGCCCAGTCCAATATCTAACCACACTTTTGGTGAAGAATTTCTTCTTAATGTCCAACCTAAACTTCCCCAGAAGCAGCTTAAGACTCTGTCTTCTTGACCTATCCCTATTTGTCTGGGAGAAGAGGCCAACCCTCACCTTGCTATAACATACTCTCAGGTAGCTGTAGAGAGCACATTGGAAATCAATATTATACACTTTGGATCTTTATGTTTACTGTAGTTTTAATCTAGTCATTGTTGCAGACATCTAAAGCAAACTCTGCAGCTGCAGCATGTTTAATTCATCAAGATGTTCCCAAGGCTGATTCTATCACCATTATAACCTTATAATTTTAGAGCAGCATCTGACAAAATAAGACTATAACACTCAGCTTTTAAAGAATCATAAAAAATGTCTCTTTAACTGTGTAAGCACTTTTGCAAGTATCTTTTTTTCAATGAAAGATAGTGCAGAGTAAATGTTCTTAGATGACACAAACCAACTTGGAAACAGTAACTATTGAATATGCAGTTAAATGAGAATATTACACAACTCTATGTAATAAAATGAGGTTATAGAATAACAGACAGCTCTTCTTCCTGGTGATACATGTTTTTGAGAATTATCGTATTGGGTAGTGAAAGAAAACAATCCCTGCTTGGAAAACAAAGCTGGTTTTTTATCTGGAAAGTTCTGGAAAGTCCAGATAACTGCCCAGTCATCTGCAATCAGTCTGGCTTCCTCAGAGCTGTTTCTGTCCTCTAACCCAAGCCACCACATGGACATATGAACATAACTTTTCACACCGACATGGTCACTGTCAGGTAAGCCATGTTTCACAGTAAAAGCCACTGGCTTGTAACTGTAAAAACCACAACACAGACTTAGACAGAGAAAAAATTGAATGTCATGAGGGATGCCAGAAGCTTAAATATGTTGCCAGGCATGACTGGATGGGCTACCTCCTGCAAACACTGTGGTTGTCTGTAAAGCAGCTACTCTGGCAAAAGATTGGCAGCAGCAGAACTCAGCATGCTTACAGACACTCTGAAGCCAGCTCACCAGAGCTTTACAGTCATGAAATAGTAATTTACTGAGACTGTAATCACCACTGTAATTTGGCTTTAGAGATATATGCAAAGTCAGTCAGGGCAAGCCCTGTCTGAAAAGTTAGTTAGGTTTTTCCTAAATAGGAATTCATTCTGCAGGCAAGTGGTAAAAGACTGTGCAATACTGATGATGACTATTGAATGCATGTGAACTTCACAACATGAAAGAAATCTGAGGACAAATTACCCCTTTCATGCTTATAATGGTTTTAGGAAGAAAAGTAAATATTCTCAGGAAAAAAGTAAATATTCTCTTTAAAAAATTGGGATCACGGAATCTTACTATATTCAGTGTAACTGCACAGCAGTTAATAGCTTGCAAAGCTGGGTCCCATTACAAAGTTTTTGGTGCTCCTTGTGAGTTTGTTATTCAGAGCAGTTATATAAACCACCTCTCTTGTTATTCAACAACTAAATAACATTTAATGCCATTCAAATTCACACAAGGTTTTTTAAATACAAAATTGCCATCAATCATCAATCACTCATCTGTATAATGTCATATTTTTTCCATTATTTCTCCAGTAGAAAACATTAAGGGAGCTATTTTCCATCTTAAATTTACACAGGACATAAAATTAATAACTGCTTTCTGCTCCAATGACTCTTCAAAATAACACTGAGATCATGACACTTCTCTTACAAAAAAACATCAGCCTACAATGTCAGTGCAAGAACATTCATATGCTAATAATTCAATTAATCTATTATACCTTAGGAAAGCCACCTATTCTTTTGCAAAAAAAAAGCAATGCTAATTATTTACATCACTTCATTTTGCTGCCACGAACTGCATAAAATAATAATTGGATTTAAAAGTGATTTTCTGGAATATTGTGGAAATATATGGGTTTATATAAGATAAAAATCAGAATTTAGAAGACAAACTCAATCCTCAGAACCCACAACAAGTTTCAGGATCTCCAAGGTGAGGGAGAGAGCCACTTTCTACATGGCCATGATCTAGCCATGAAGCTGTTCCGTGTGCCAACCCTAGAAATCTCCTGCCACAAAACAGAAATTGAGAAAAGTACCTGAAGCAAACCCCAAACCCCACAGCTCATTCAGCTTAACTAGCATGCTCAAAAGATAACAATTTAAGGAAATATATCACTCAGAACTTCTGGAAAAATTGACATAGTTCCTGTTTTACGCAAAGCTGACTCTCAGTAACTGCTGACCAGCAAATGGCATCAAGAAAATATTATACTCTGAATGAAAGGAAAGAGCAATAGGGAATCCCACTGCACCTGAAGCTCTGTGAAGTGAGGAAGTTTTAAGCCTCCTTCTTTATTGTAGCTCTGAGGAGTAGTTTCCAAATAGTAACCAAAATGTAAAAACAACAACAAAAGAAAGAAGTTTATTTTCATAGGGGTTCTGAAGTATTTGGAAATGGTACTAATTTTTAATTAATTCAAATAAGGAAGTTTTGTTAGGAAGCAGTAGTAAAAAAGGTTGATAAATCCTGCATTTTAAAAAGTCAAATTTATCAGTGGTATAAGTGGTGGGGCTGGGTTTTGCATAGAACAGCAGATCTTTCAGAAGCATCTTCTATAATTAAGTTTGGGGCATCCTCACAGCAAAGAGGATGGACTCAGCATGTACTGAGAAACATGATATATGGATTCTGCTGGCTGAGAACCACTAGAATGTAACTTCCCAGGATTCCCAGAGAAAAACAGTTGTAGGGAACAGTATTTCTACTTAACACATGTATAATCACACAAACATAATATCCCATTACCTTTTGAACAGGTCTAACCAGTAAAACACTAATGAATTTTGGTTTGTTGGAATTTTCCTACTCACTTAAACCTGGGTGTGCCATAAAAATGATGTAATTATAAAATTATTGCCCTGAAAAAAAAACCACAATCCAATACCATCTAGTTTACCAGGCACTTGAGAAAATCTAAGCCTATTTGAACTCCTGCCAGCTTGCACATTTTCTCAATAACTTGCTTGACAGGCTAGTGGGAGCCTGAGTTCAAATAAGTCATTTTAAATACTTCAGAGCCAGGATCCCCAGAGTTTATTGGCTCCATGAGCCTGGAGCAGCCAGCCAAGTAAGTGCCTCAGAGCTTGCAGCCCCAAGAGCTGTTTGAGCTTTGGATGTTTGAAACAGTCTGATCTGTGGATTGTTTCCAAAGCTGAGAGTCAGAAAGCAAATACTTTTGCAATAAGCGTCAACATTTTGACTTTCCCTCTGATTAAGAGAACAAGCAAATTTTGAATTATTGAAGTTCTCCAAGTTATAGGGAAAGGTTAAATGCTGAGTGATCAAAATCTTTCATTAAACTGAACTAGTTTATGCTGCAATGGTTAACTACTTATTCTTACTGCATCTTTCCATCACGTGAATTAGGTTTTACAGTCAGGAAATGGGATCAAAGAAAGCTAAATGACCTGCTTAAACTACAGAGAAAATTTGGCTACACTGTGGCAGAGTTGCAAGCTAGTAGTCAAACTTCTGGACCATCCTTCTTCCTTAGGCTGTATCACAACAATGTCTTAAGCTCACACAGCCATTACTTCAAGCCGAATGTCAAAATCCCCTCCTGTGTTGCTTTTTGACACAAGCCAAATTAGGATTAAAAGAAAGATCAGAAATCCTTCAGAGAACAGAGAACATGAAAGTTCTTTGAATATGTTGAAAGTTGTTTGAATATGCCCTCTGATGTCACACGTCTGAACTGGTATATGATCCTTTGGCTGACTCTAATCTTGTCAGTTTAGCAGCCTGACACAACACCCAGTTACAAAGTGGTTCAAGAAAAGACAAGTGTACTAGTCAAGGGGGGACCTGCTGCAGAGTACAAAAAGGCTTGAGTAGGGTAGGTGGCCTCCAGACATTACTTCCAGGCTGCAAATGTTAACATGCCTTCCATACATGTTAACAGCTGTTCTCGATTGTTTTCTCTGTGGAGCCAAAACAACAGCAAAATTTTACACATAAGTATCAGAGTGAGTGATTTGGCAGTGCCCTTGAGACATTTTCAGGTTCAGAGCCTGGACAGGGCATAACCCTGAAGAATCTAACAGATAAAACATCACATTGTTTCCAGCCTGCTCCTTCAACCTTTCGCTTAAGCATTAACAGTTAACCAGGCTGTGTTTCCTCGATGGGAGTGGAAGTTTGTGGGATAGCTGTTTCCACGATCATCAGTGTAAACGTTCAGGTTCCAGTGACAGGTAGACTGTCTCAACAACCACGTATGTCAGGTTTTTTGGAAGCTGAAGAGTAACATTTTATACCAGTGACTACACACAGACAACCAGAGGGAGCAGAAAGAGCTTCCACCAGCCAGACTGCAGCAAATTTACAGCTGTTTACAACAAAGATTTGGTATCTGAATTGTATCTTCAAATGGATGAGCCATGAGGATGAAGAGGATCACAACAATCTGGTATTTATGAAATGCAAGCTGCAACGTTAGACAACATCCAGGGATATAGAGTCAGAAAAAAAAAAAATCCAACATATTCATATTCCTGTGGAATTTTAAGAGCAACAAGCAACAGAACTATTTTGCAGCAATTTCAAAGAGAAGCTAAAAAATTTTGGAATAGCAGAAGTTAAAACAAAATCTGCTTAACAATGCAGCTTCTCTTGGTGACAACATTTTTGGAATACAAGTTTCAATGTATCGCTTAGTCTGGAATCTAAGCTACATTTAAAACTCGTAAATTTCAAATTCAGCAAAAAGACATTGCTTACGCCTTTCAGAGCTACAGAAGCTCTCTAGGTCACTCACAGTAGGTTACTGGATCCTTTCAACACTGAGGTAAGGAAAGTAACTTCTCAAACTAAAATTCCTTATAGGGGGTTAAGGGATAATTGACCCCCAGGCCAACATGGAGGACTATCAAAACAACCAGTGATGCCATGGTTTCCAGCTTAAGGACCTTAATTTTTCTGAGGAAGAAGCAACTGTTCAGCTGACTTGAATTATGGTTTGCATAGAAAAATTAAATTCTTTTTTCCAAAAGCACTTCTACTTGACTTAGAGAGCATATTGTTCATTCATGAACCAGAAAAGTTTTACAATGAGAATTTTATAGGCCTATCTATAAAAGTGTCATGCCACTTGTAACAGTGATAATATTATAAGACACAGGGAACACACAATTTCTCTTTCTTCCTCATGACTAATCAACAAACTCTATTCTATAAGAGTGGGGATCATAGTAAGGTTTGACCTCCAGTTGATGTAAATCACAGAAACTATATACTTCAGGTTGGTATATACAAGTGCTGATTGCCACAGCTTTAGTGAACAGTTCTACCAAAGGAAGATCTACAAAACGCCCTTTTTAGTACAGAACTGGAAAAATCATTAGTTTGATAATTGCACACTGTCTTCCAAAACCAACAAATATATGAAAAAGAGTCACACTAGAAAGAAAAAAATACATCAAGGCTGAGGAATAATTTCACAGTGTAACTTTGTAATGAGTCCCAGGAGAAAATATCTGTTCCTTTTGTTCCCCTCTGCAAAGCTATGTAATTGATTCCTAACTGTTGTGTTAATGCTCCCTATTCCTGTCAGAATCCCTTTGGAAATACATTAAAGTAACCAGGACTCTCTCCTGATGTAAACCCCTTTGAACACTGGAATCTGGGATTCTCAGACACACATCACATTTCAGGCAGTGGGCCAGTGCAAGCTTCAGTGCCAAAGGGCTGATAAATATTAATATAGAAGGATAAAGTATACTGAATTATATATTGGAATGTAGAACAAATCAGGAAACCATTTTCTTTTATAATGAATGACATTCTCTTACAAGCACTGTTACATTCCATCCAAAAAAACACCCAACAAAGTATATTTGCTATTGCATGGTTTATTATCTTCTTATAACAGCTTGTGAAATTTTAAATGATGACAGGCAAGTATTTTCAAGGAAAGGATTTAGTCTTCATCAGGATCAAGAATTAGTTTGACTCTCCCTGACCTTTCTATCCCTTTTGCTGTACACACACACAGACAAAGAAGAATGAAGCAGAAAGGATTTGGCCCAGCTCCCGAATTATACCCCAGTCAACAGCCCGGTGACAGTTAGAGAGTCCTGTGCGGAAGTGTCTGCCTGGACAGAGCAAGTGACATAAGGTAACCTCTCTTCAGCAAACAAGGAGAGAAATATGGAAAAGATGTGATTCAGTTTTTACCTATGTCCCTAATTAACCTTAATTAAGATTGTGTTGAGGGATCTTGAGCAGCTTGCACAAGGGATATCTGCTTCCTGATTGTTTTTAGCTCTGAGAAAGGAAGATTTCCTGCCACAAAGAGAAATGCCCTTATGAAATACATATGTTCACGTTCCAATCAAATTTTAAAAGATGGTACAGATAAAACATCCATGGTTTTAGTATTTTATTTTTTAAAGAAAGCACCAGAATTACCATAAAGTAGATTCTCTACTCTTCATGATTAAATATTTAAAAAAACCCCAAAACCAACCCTAAACATTTCATGATTTGGGCATATGTTCCCTTGTGTAAAATTGCTAATTATTTTTATCATTTATTTTAAGCTTACTAACCTGCTGATGCTAAAAATGAATCGACCTTGGCAGCCACACAACTTACTGGAAACTTCTCCTCTTCCACTATGCATCATCATCTCAAATTTCACAGTTACAGACACCATAGCTGTATTCTGCACATTTCTGACTATATTACACACTGAATGGCAGTGGGGAAGGCTTTTTTATTCAAAATGTCATTTGTGGGAATAACTTAATAAAAATTGGAAAGTTTAAAATAATTTTTAAAATTATTTGATTTAACACATTAGATTATAATTATTAGAATACTTGCTGGGAAGTTTTCTCCCTGCTTCTTGTTAGAATGACACTACTTGATAAAAGACCCCGTGTTAAGCAGATTATAACTTCAAGTGCTGCCTGGTCTGAAATTTTGCATATTGCATATGTGGAATTTTCTTTCTTTCTTCAGCTAATGTAATTTAGCTATTTCTGAGACTGCAGCAGAAACAAGAACAGCATTCTGCTGTGTCAACAGATTAACATGACTTCTTGTTTTGAAATCTGTAGTACATCTGTGGTTTACAGCAAAAAAAAAAATAAAATGTGGAAATAAACTGGTTGCATATGGGATTAAATGAGAAATGGTAGACTTAGACATTGTGTGTGTGTGCATGATGACAGATAGACATTCAAAAGCAGAGTCCCTCCCAGAAAGGGACAGCTGAGCTATTCAAGTACTTCATTTGATATATGGAAATTCTAGATTAAGGATTTTATGGTCAAGATACTTGAAATTTACCCTGAAGGTCTGGTCTGTTTTTTGGGGGTTTGATTTAGTTTGAGTTTTGGGGGTTTGTTTGTGGGTTTTTTCCTTGCCCTTGTCAAGAACTCCTGTGTTATAATAAGGAATAAGGAAAATTTTTTAATTTGCAGTACATTGAGGAATTGAGGAAGTGTAAACTGAGACTCAGAAGTGTAAAAGGTCTGGAGACTGAGTTACAGCTAGAGCTGATGGTTTTGCGAAATATGACATGGATACACATATTGCTTTGTATTTTCAAAGTCACAAGGCAGACATTACACAGGAGAAATTTCAGGTCAGGCACTGCAAACAGGGGGCCTTTGAAATCAGTGGATTTTTTGGGCCCTAAGTCTTTCTCTGCCTCAGCTCTTGACATGAAAAGTTGGGAAGACAAGACCATCTTTCTTCCCAGAGAACATTGTAAAGATAAACTGATCATTTATCTGTGAAACATCCTGGCTAGTCCAGTGAAATACACATGGAAACTCATGTTTTCTTTCCCAAAAGAATCTGAATGTTATGCCAGCTATAAAGCCTAAAGACAATAAAGAAAAACCAATACTGATTGATGCTATTAATGAATGAATGGTGCCCATTTTGCATCTCTAAATGTCCCAGGGCTCCAGGTAAAAGCAGCAGATTTATACATACTCATACACCAAGCAGGAAAATTTTGCTGCACACAAAAAAGTAACACTGGCATTTCTTAAATTCTCTGGTTTTCCCTAATGCAGCTATCTGTTACACCCCAAAAGCTACTTAACAGAGCACATAATAACTTGAAGAAAATAACATCTGCCATAATGTCAAGACAAAGAATTTATTTATGTTTTGAATGCTTTCAAAATATATAAGACAGGCAGAAATAAATCGACATCATTCTTGAGTTCCTGAAGAAACATTTCCCTTGGACATTTGATAGCATATTTATCAATTATGTGATTTTATGTTTTCTTCTGAAGCATCCAGTATTGAAAATTGTTGGAGACAGGATATCTGACTAAATGGATAATTAGCCTGATAATTTCCCCAGATTTCCACATGAAATGAGGATGCTATAGCATTTGAACCTGAAGGCACATATGAAGACAACTGAAATGGAGTGATGGTTTAGATGACCACAAACAAGCAATGAGACAATACTGCTTGTAAGTGGGGATGCTAAAAGCAGGCTCCATTCTATAAGGAATATATAGGAAAGATTAATGTAAAATCTTGACATGCTACTTTTGCCTTCCCCTATAATGACATCAATAAACATCTTAAATATTGGGTTTTGCTTATTATTTAAATGGCCTGACACAGACGCTAATACAAATACAGACATTAAGCCAGATAAATGCAGAGATCAGTATTATTGCAGCCAAGAGCATTTATACCAGAAATTATACCAAATATTACCCAGACTGGCAAGCCTGACTTCTGGATGCAGGGTTTTAAAAGCAGGATGATCCCTGATCTTTGCTTAGTGTTATACGCTGCCAAAACTTCCTCAAGACTTCTAGATCAGCCTGTACCTATCAATATCCCCTCTTCCTTTGAAATATTAGCACAATACTGGTTAAAATTGTTCCTGTGACACAGGAATGTTTCCTTCCAAAATGAGACAGTATTTTTAAAAATACTTGTAGATTAATTATCCTCAGTTTTGTGAAGGCTGCACAGTTCTTTCCAATCACCATTGTCCAATTTACGTTTCTTGTTAAATTTCAGAAATTACCTCATCAATGCCAAAAAAAGGCTTCCAGACTTACTTGTTCAGATTTAATCAGGCTCTGTCAGTGCAACTAAATCCTGTGAAGGTGGGACTGTTTTACCACAAAATAGATAATCAAACTAAAATATTCTATATACTTGAATATCAAAAAGAAACAGAAAATGCACACTCAGAAATAAAAACACAATAGCTTTATTTCTGAGAATAAACAGTACCTTCTTCCTGTCATATAATCCATGGTTATCCAGTGTCATCTTCCTTTCATGACTAGCGTATCTCCGCAAATCGCGTCCAAATTCCTGGGAAAGATACAGCAAATATCAGCCACTCTGACAAACCAAAATCATTATCCTTTGTATAAGAGTCCTAACATCAAACCATATGAACATGTACAAATTACCTCTATTAAAGGACTGCAGACTGATAAAACTAATCATCTGAAAGGACAACGTTTTGATAGGGTCCATCACTTCAGTTGGTTAGTTGGGCACACTATGAGAAAGTAAGTCTATGATGGGCTCCCACAGTCTGCAGGCGAATTAGCTCAACAGGGAGCAGGAGTTCAGTAAGGCAGAAAAAGATGAAGTCATTGCCCACTCAACCAAAGGGCCTCACACTGTTCATTTTTAGTATAAACATCCACCTATAGAATTGAGAAAAGGGTTGTTAAGTAGACAAACACTTCCAGGATAAGAAAGGACCCCAAAGTCTGCAGAACTTAATCCAAGGTCCAAATAAATATATTTTGTTATCTCAGAAAGAAAAGTGACTGAAGTAACCCATAAGCTCAGCAGGAGAACACATCAATTTCAACATTTTGCCTGGTCTAAACCATCCTGCTTTCAATTAACCTGGGTAGAACAGAGTGGCAGTGCACCTGTACTGCTTCCAGCACATCAAAAAGATCGTTCAGAGCAGGCTCAGGAGCTCTCCACTGTACCATGTAATCACTCCCTAAGAAAATGAACATCAGAAGGCAAGCATGTAGAACAGATTAAAAAAATAATTCTGTCTGGAGATAGATTAATCATTTGAGGTTTGAGTTTGCATTTAGATAAAATTTTTTATTTTGAAAATAGTGTACTATTTTATATTATGCCAACTGACTACAGTGTCTATTGTGAAAATAGCTGTCATTTCAAGTTTTCTTAACTTACTAAAACAGAAATCAAAATATTCTAGTTCAAAACTAATGTGTAAATTTAAAATTTTTCCAGCTCTTTACAATTTAACACAGACAATTAAAATGCAACTGAAACAAAACATTTTATTTAATCCAAAAGGAAAGATGTCAAATTGCTCTCAGTTTCCTACAAAACAAATTAAGTTCCAATTCAGAACACCTATTCCTCCAATGTTTAATTTCCTGTAAAATTCTATCACACTCTCCAAATCATCTTTCTACTCAGTAACCATTTAAATTGCTTGTTAACAGAAGTATGATGCAAAAAGACAACATGACTGACTAAAAAAATCTAGCCTTCCAGTTCATGAACCCAAACACTAAATTTCAAGGAAAATAGATGTTAAGTCTCTTGGAGAGACATCCATAAATGTCAGTGATGAATTCATCAGCTCCCAACCTATGATCAGGGGTTGATGACAACATGAAATGTGATGTGTGGAGATCAGGAAGAGTTTTTAAAAATCCATGAACTCTGAATGGTCCTGCAACAACAAAAATAGGTTATCGATGCTAGGAAAACTTAGGCTGTCATGGTTACTTACCCTGGAGCCTGTCCAACCTAACAGAGCATATGCATATTGCTCAAAGGGGATTATGACCAGATCCACACGGATTGCCTTCCAGTCTTTGACTTCTGCCATATCTGATTTTTTTGACGTGTTGTAACTGCTGTTGTCTACTCCTGGCTGATACAATTTTAAAATTGCAAAACACTTCTGAAAATGATCCATGGCATCAATTTTTCTGTTTGGTAGTTGTTCTTCTACAAATGTTGATTCAATGATATCACAATATAGGAGCAAGCCCTAAAGAAAAGACATTGTTTACATTGTATTGTTGGACTAGTTTTACTGTCATTCCAGATTTTCTAGACAGTTGTCTCAAAAATTCATGCAAAATGTAATTTCAGTAAACACAGAACTGTGCCATGCCAAACCTGGGCTAAGCAGAGACATGATACAGCAGCAATTGCTGAAAAAATACTAGCAGATCATTTGAGGGAAATCTGCACTGGGAGACATCTGACAGTAGTGACACCCTACCCTATACTAAGGAGACAGTTTTGTGCAATTCATCCCCACCACCCTTTCACAGTTATGTCAACAGAAATTTCTGAGTAAGGATCAATGTATTCCCACATGGCAGACATCTGGAAAAACCAATTAGTCCAGAGTACAGTCTTTCTGACAGATTCCAAACTGAGCATTTGGACTGTATCTGTTGCATGAGTTTTCCTTGTGACAAGGTCTGCAGTCTCTAAAGAGATGCAAGGACCCTGACCATCTCTTTTTCTTGAAGGGAGTGCACATCTCTTTGCCCCTTAAATCAATGTTTTTGCTTCTGCTTTGAAATTCCTCAAATGCTTACACATCTCCTTCCTCTGGACTAGAAATTCCTATATTAGTCTCACCATCAAAAAACATAGTCAAGAATGACTCCTGACTTTTAATTAACACATCCCTTAATATGTAGTAAAGAATCATATTAGTTTTGTGTGGTTTATTTTTTGTTTGGTTTTTTTTTTAACTGCAATATTGAACTGAGCTTGTATAGAGGTGGTTTTGTTTGGTGGCTGTCGGTGGTTAATTACAACGGCCTCCAGATCAGACCTCTTTTGATCACAAGTAACAATGAACTGATTTTTTGGAAGAATATCTCCATATTAAACATCAGATTTTGATTATTTCTTTTATATAGTGCAAGTGGGGTAACTTTCCAGGATAATATGTTAAATGCCTTAGAGAATACTTTACAGCAATAAAATTACTTTCATTGCTCAGAGCTATAATTCCGACCAAAAAAAGCAAGCATAACAAAAACATTTAACAAGATGTGATTTCCATGAAGAGACACTGATAGGTATTATTACATTTTCAGCCTCCAGGTTTTTGTTGATGATAGTTTTAAATTAACTATCCCATTATTTAACTGGAAATCTGTTACAGGCTGTTTCGTGGGTCACTGGGCTACCTTTTTCATGATGACTATTTGATTTGAATTGACATTCTTTCACTTTGGGATTTTTCCTGATTATGAAGATTTATTATAAACCGATACAAGAAAACTCTTTATGTAGCTACTTCTCTTGGATTACTACTTTCCAGGTCTGCTGAGTTGAAAATGCTTAATTTTAGCAGGTGCTCTTTCACAACTAGCAATTTTTTCTTAATTTTACCCCAGTGTCACAGGGCACTGATGCTTGCAAATTTCCAAAATAGGGTCAAAACAGCTGTTGCATGTTAATGCTTATTATCTCACTCTTTTTTGATGAAACTATGCTTGCCTTCAGGTTAATTTTGTTGCTTTTAATGCTAATAAAAATTATTTCAATCTCATTGATCACTGACCATTAATTGCTGACTTCAAGCTTTGATTAAGCACTGACATTCTTCCCATTCTCTGTAAAAATCTTTTAGTATTTAATCAGTACTTTCTTGACTTTTGCTTCATTTTTCTTTTTGCTCTTTGAGATTTGGGGCATTACTTAATATATCCCAGAATTAATCTAAATAATTTATTTCCCTAGACAGAAGCTTAGATTGAGTTTTGGCAAAGTATTATTTTGTAGTTCCAAATACCTACATTTCGAGTACGTGTATGGTGTTTGTAGACTGTGTGCTCAGATTACCAGTTTGTTTTGTTAAAACAAAAGTTTATTATTCCCAACATAATACATTATTCTGACCCAGGAATATTTTTAGCTACCTGCACCTATTATAATTCAGACATTTACAACTTTAAAGTAGCTTGAAACTGAAGAAAGCTAAATAGAAAAAAAAAAATTAAAACCAACAACAATCAACTAACCAACCAACAACAACAAAACAAAAAAGCCCTTAGATGAACAATTCCTCTATGAAATCACAGAATCATAAAATCATTTGGGTTGGAAGGGATCTCGAAGACGTGCACTCCTCCAAACATCAATATGGAATACTGTCCAGTATTTCAATAGAAGCCAGGAAAATTGCTAATTTGTGGTTTGAAAGGAAGCCAGAATTCCAGCACTTGGTATCTAAGCTTTCAGACTTACTCACTTCATACCATTAGGTCACACAAATCCATTACACTTAAAGCTGGATCTCCCTGAAGTAGCTTCCCTTGAGAGAACCTGCTCCCATCACAAGGAAAAATTAAAGAAATACAGTTTTGCTTAAAAGTATAAGAACAGTTTTTCTGTGACACTCAAAATTCTACCTAGCTTGATTTCTCACTTCTGACTGATTGCTTATTCTTAGGGTAAGATACAATAGAACGTGTGTAGGGCACTTCTGATATAACCTTCAACTCTAGCATACAGAGCTGGAGGGTGCAACCAGATCATGATGATTAATAACCACAATATTCAATTTCAAAATATTCCAGTCAGCTGTAAAAAGCACTATAACATTCCTTTAGCAGTGTGTAGGCTTAATTCAGTGGAATTAGAGCATCTCTCTTTGGCCAAATATTCTTTAGTTCATACCTGCTTTTTCCATAACTCAACAACTTTATGGAGAAGTTCATCATCTTCTCTTGGTCCTGGATTGGTGATCAAAAAGTCAATGTCATGTCCCATCTTCTTACCCCTGGAAGCAATAAATAACAAGAAGACTAAAAGAGTTAAGTTTCTGTTGAATTTCACACTGCTTTCAAAGAGAATATTTTTGCTATATTATAAAAAAAGTTTGCAGAAAAAAGTGATAGCGGTGCTACTTGAAACACAATCAAAATGGAATCTTCTATTTCTATTATGGGGTCCATCAGTGTTCTTTTTAAAATAATAATTTAAACTTTTTGATGTATTTCCTCTCTTTTTTGACTAGATACTACAGATCCATTTGCAGATGTTAAATCTCTCTCTATCTTCCCCTTAAGTTCCAGAAAAAAGGTTTTAGTCATCTCTGGATTAAAAAAAAAGCATAATCAAAATACCATGTTACGTATTATGAATCCGGTGCAGTAACAGCAGATAAACTTGCCATTCTGACTACCACAGGCTTAAATACTCTTCTTTGCTTTTGATGGACACTTTAATGTATAAAACTGTGATTATGAATAAATTTATTGTTTCTTTTAACAGCAGATATAAATCCTTTGAGTATTTTGCATTTCTTTTCTTTTAAAATATAACAATGCTTTTTGCAGAGATTGAGATTGGTGGGGGTTTTTTTGAGGCAAGTTCATCCTTAATATGACTAAAGCTTGTTTATTACACAATTAAATCCACGTGCACAAAGTTTCATTGCAAATGTCTTAATAAAAAATTACGTCATCACTTCTTGTTTTTCCCCATTCAAGTCTAAGCATTCAGCTTGCCTTTCGTCCACTTACCAAACGTGTTAAAAATTATTCATGTTGAGATGTAGCTATCATTTGAAGACAGGCAAAAAGCATGTTATTGGAATATGTCCCTGCAGAATTATAAAATGTTCGAGAACACATGAAAATTCATCTTACTGTGCAGTTCATCTGAGGATTGCAGAAGGTTTTCATTTTGGTCTAAATAGTACAACAAGAACTACATCCACATCAATTTATTGACTATAATCAGCCCAACCTCATGAGAAAGAAGCAGAAGGGGATATTTCTGCAACTAGGTGCATTATGGAGGTGGTGGAGTAAGCACCAAAATCTGGAGTAGTAGCACCTAGGTGTAGCACATCTCCAAATGTTTTTCATGTGTTTATGGGAAAATCTGCTCTTGCTGATGTTCACAAGGGTATGTGATGTTATAGCTCAGGTGTGTTTTAGTCAACACTATGTCAAGTATTCAGAGAACTTGTGAACTGCTATACAAGCAATGAAAACAAAAACTCTGCAAAATAAAATATTTGCTTTTCTTTTTTTCATGAAATAACTCATTCTCTTAAAATAGTGCTGAAAACCAAACCTGATTTCCTAAACTTGGAAATTTGTAGGAACAGAAATGATAGGCAGACTTGTCAGCTGCCATTTGTGTGACAAGAAATCATCTAAGTGATGGATAGTTGAACAGCATTAGCGGAAAGATGTAAGGAGATGAAAGTCTAGGCTTTGCATTTGACAAGCAGTCTAACTCACTATAATGCAACTATTGTGCCATGTCTGCAGCAAAGTCAAAATTGCTTAAACACGTGGAAATTATTTCAAAAAAAGTTTCAAACAAAGCATCAGTCTAGGCTTAGAAACTGAACAACAATTCTGCCTCAAGTAATCAGAAAACATTTAGTATTCCATGTAACACTTTCTATGTTATTTTGTAGGGTGCCATTCATTATCTCTAAAATTACAATAATAATGCAAAGCTCTTACAAAGCACTTTTTACTTAGATGTCTCAAAATGTTTTTTTCAAAAGGAAGGAATTTACTGTTCTTATCTTAGAGATGCAGAGTGGCATAGGAAAATTTGCATTAAATTATTTAAAAAAAAAAAAAAAAACACAAAGAAATTGGAAGATGGTCAAATTGAGAGTTGATTCCCAATGCTTCCTCAACATATATGTATTTTAGGTGAACCACATCTAAAAAAACCTGCATCAATCCAGCCATAAAATCTCATGAAACCCAAGGTATTTCACTGGCCATCTATTTTTCAAGACAGAGAACATTTCTTTAAATGGTTGTCTTTTGTGAAGTTAGAGAGTTTAAATCAGAGTATTTGGTATTTGGCAGCCCAGTATTTAGTGCAGGGATTCATCATCTTTTTATTGCCTTATTTTTCTTAGTTAGGAATATTGGCATTGGCCCTACTTCACAGGAGGTATCTCCCTTAGTCTCCTCTCCTTCTACCTTCTCCGGGGTACAGTTTCAAGACCAGAGTTCAGAGATAATCTTTGGATCCACGCCAGTGTCCACGGGTTATTTACTTGTTATTAGCTATTGAATAGCCACTCAGCCAGGAAGGAGAATACCATTTGATGTTTACACAACCAAGTTATTTGTCATTCATGGGCTGCTAAACACAAAACACAGAGCCAGTGCTTGGTCCAGGAAGCAAAGTCTTAAGAGTTTTCCTCTCTAAATAGGCATCCTAGTCAGTACATGACATTGCACACTCTCTTTCTGGATCTACAAATCTCCCATTTTTCACTTCAGGGGGGCATAAATCCACTAATGAATGGTGGGAGATGTAGGGATTTGATTCTGGCACACCACTTTTTACATACTCTAATCACAAGGATTTTATATAAAATTTGAGTAGTATTTTTAAAATAAAAAGAGTTGCAATGGCATTTTAGTAAAAATAATACACACCCTCTTAATGTGCGTGAGAATTGCTCAGACCATGTCCACTTTCTAGGGCTCCTATAACATGACAGCTTCTACATTTTACCTGGTTATAAGCAGGATCTGGGAAATTACTTGCTTATGCCTGGAAATGCTGGGGTTCTGTGAAACAGAAGTGTAGATGCCCCCAGGAGCACAGCAATCAGGGACAAGACTTGGGAATTCAAGTTTCTTAGGCTCTGAACCAGAAAAGACACACTCAAGTTTTGGATTTTCTATTCAGATCCACTTACATCACCTTTTTCTTTTTTTTAAATCCAAACTTAAATCCTTCCTGGGGTAGAGCTGTAAGAAAACCAGCACCTTGCAGAACTGAAATTGCAGCTTAGCTTTTGTCCTAATCATTTATTCAAGCTTGAAGACTATAAAAGACAGTGCACTGTTAATTAACTGTGTTAATTCTTGGCTGACTAAACTTGTACAAAGCTGGTATATCCTTCTCCATAGTCAATTAATTATCTTTAGAGTTGTTGGAATTTTCTTTTTTGTTGTTGTTGTTACTAGATTCCAAGTCATTAAACACTACAATTAAAACCTAAACATATGAATGTATAGCAAATGAGAATCTTAATCTACAACAGCAACATCTGCATGATTAGAGATTTAAGACATTTGCAGCCTAGTGACTGGTGCAGTGATTCCTCATCTTTTTATTGCCCATAGACACTTAAGAGTAGTATGTGTGTAGAGTATTTTGAAATACCAAGATAGTACATAATGGTTAAGCCATATCAAGGACAATTCTGATAAACTCACTTTAGCTGAGGAAAGATGGGCTGACATTTCTCTACTACTCACAAAACTTCACTAATGGAGTAGCTTAAACCAATTTTGTAGCAATGAGTTTTGTGTCAAAACACTGAAAAACCACTTAGCAATCTTTTTGCTTACACAGAGTTCAAGTGGATACAGAAGATGATACTGTATTTCCATATGTGTTTGCATTAGGTAAAACTGTAAGCTGTTCTTAACCTTGCAAGCCCTTGAAGTGTGTAAAATACAAAGTGAACATCAACAGCTTATAAGAGTAACTGTGCCTCCTGCTTAGGCATATTTCTAGGAAATATAGCCATCAAAGTAAAGTCAAAGACAGCACAATAACTTTGGATGGCTCTGTCATTAAAAATGATTTATTATTACCTATACTATTGACATTATATTGTACATAGAAATACTACTCACTTCTCAGTGTGCCAAAACATGCTGGACTTTGCCTGCTAACCAAGGAAAGGTGTTTCTCCTCTGAAAGGTTGCAGTGTAAGCCCTAGACTTGTTCAGCACCATCTTCCCTACCCGCTCCCTTCAATTGTGAGGGCAAGAGCAGCCAGATGAATCCAAGTCTGCCACTCTTCACAGTACACACTCTCAGTCCTGAGTATTTTCCAGCTAAGCTTGCTATACTGTAGTTTTCCTTCACTGGCTTCCTCTATTTCCAGTTTTCTTTCAGGTCTTTATAAATTTGCCCTACAGCATGATCCCTCCCTTTCTTCACAATACGGATAACTTATTTTTTAAAATATTTTATGCTCTACTGCAGTGACATTGTCAGTCTTGTCTGCTTAGCATTCAGAGACCATGTGAATTATAAAAAGGAAAGCGCAGATCTCAATATTTCTTTGTTTCCCTGGCATTATTTCCTAGCTTGATTTTACAGGCTCTGTATTAGACATTTTTTTCTTGTGCGCACCTCACTTCCTCTTTTTCATTGACAGTTCTTTAAAATGTACCTACTAGTTTTCAAGTTCCTAGAATTATATTCCAATGCACATAAAAGCCTTCTTTTATTAGACAATCCAACTGCTGTGGAATAAACTAGAATGAATAGGATATTTTGTGGATAAAATTCTTCTGTGAAGTCCCTCAAACCATTGAAGTGATTAACTGAAGGGCCTACCTGCAGTACTAGATGATCAGAAAAATGCCTTTAAACGCTGTACTAGATTTGTCTTTGGTTTACTTAAGTTATTTGGTAATGGGTCACTGTGATGCTTTGCTTTACAGGCTGTATTTTCCTATTTTCAGAGGTTCACACTTCATTCAAAGTGAGATTATAAGAGTTTTTACAAATCCTTTCAAGCAAAACTCTGACTTCATTTCTGCGTGAAAACAGTTTACAGGTTAAGCGATTTACCTCAGATCCCTCCTTGTTGGCTAAATAACAAATTATTTGCCTGACTTCTGATTAAAAATGTAAAGGGAACTTTGCTGGTGGCTAGAAATTTTGGACCAGGCATCCAATTTAGTACTACACTTTCCAGGGCAAAGTAGTGTTTCTTCACAGCTGCCATACCGTGCAATTCAATTGATTCTCAAAACCATCTTAGGAAGGGCACTCAAACATTCTTTTTGTGGAAGACTATTCAGAAGAAGAGAAATATTTTTAATAGCTGCTCTGAAAGATCATGAGAGATGACAATGACCCACTGATCCTACAATCTCAGAGTCTGGACTGGACAAGCTGGACAATTGGTATTTCTGTCTCTCAAGAAACACAGAAAATTTCCAAATAATTTGGGGGGCAGGGGGAGGTGCCTGTTTGGTTTTGGTTTTTTTCGTGTTGTAACCATTGCAGCATAGCCATGACAACATTTATTCAGCAAATACTAACCATTCCTTCTTCAGAGAAAATTCTTGTTGGTAAAAAACATTAAAAGTATTGAATGAGGTTCCATGTGTGTTAAACCCTTCAGTGTTTACACATGCGAACGCTGCCACTGACATCAGAGCCATTAATCACTTGCATGAAGTCAAGCATATATATTTAAGAACCTGGAAGAATGACAACTAACAGGTGCTCATTTCCAATGTCTGATCAACCATAATAAATAATAAAGAAACATGAATTTATGTGGGCTTCCTGGAATTAAGCAAATTAATTGCATATAATTAATTACATAATAAATCTTTAAATCATTCTTTTTACTACACAGAATAAAGCACAATGAAGCAGGGGCAAATAATGGTTAACAGAAACAAATCTGGCATAGATATTCTAAGCTTCTTTTATGTGACTGAACCTTTTATTCCTGTTAAAATTGTGGAAAAATATTAATTATGGAGGAAGGCATATGAACTCTCAAGCATTGGACACTAACGTTCTGAGTTAGTCTGTTTGATGAAACTGGATTGTATTTACTGAAACAGCACATTTATGAAAATATTCAGATATTAATCAGTGTTTTACCCATAGCATTTGCAGCCTTTACACTGAATAAGGAAAACTCAGTAACTCAAATAGCTTCCTGAGAAATATGGGAATTCATTATATGTTAAATTAAGCATCATCTTCTCTGCATTCTTCTTTTGGGAAATGCAGGGAGGACAGCTTCTAGACAGACATCCCCAAGTGATTTGAAAATATGTGAGGCCATTTGAATATTTCCTTGAATATAAATGAGCAATATGCATAAACATGTAAGAAGAACAAATGCAATTGCTGAAGTGATGATTGTGTGGCTATGGAAAAAGAACTAAGTGTTGCAGAAGATTACACATAGTTGAAGAAATGGAAAAATTGTGATATAGCACAAAGATCTTTTGTTTGAGCAGCAAAGAGAAAGCTTGGATAAGTAGCAGAATCACTCCTTTTAGATATAGCAAACAAATAATTTATAAGCACCATAAATGCATGTTCCTGAAGGAAAACTATAGTAGCCTCAGCGTGCATGCATCGTCAAACATGCAAATTACAATTACATCTCTATTGGAACATGCACACACATGCATACATAGTGCAAACATTTCTTTCTGTCTGTTCTGATACCAATGCTACATTTTTAGTCTAGGGGGGTATCCTCTGTGCCAGGTCTGATTTAACTCCCACTGCATCTGCAATGTAGAACTATTGTTTGACATCAGTTCAGTTTGACCAAAGAGAAGTAGCATGGTAATTCTGTCTCTAATAACTGCAGTCGTGATTAAGTTACTTCTACCACCTGCCTCCAATCGGCATGTGTTTTCTGAGAGGAACATAATTTTTTATTCCAAATCCCAGGTAGTCTTCATGCTTTTGGATTTGCTTATTATTTTGCTGAGACCTCAAACAAGGGATAGACAATTTCTTGCAGCCAGATATTAAAATAATTCTGAGTTACCATCAGTCAAACTATGAAGAACTACACCTTTTTTTATTATTATTATTAACCCTATATGAAGAGGAAAAAAAAAATCTTTCAGCTTGAAGTACTGAAGGTAAAATTCAGGACTGTTTTACCAGATCAAGAAGAAAAATTCTACCAATTGCAAAGTAGTCACAGATTTCATTCAGCCAAGAATAATTCTTGACTATGATACTACAGACTGTCAAAACATTTTTCCGTAATGTTCCATCTTCAGGTACAAGTTACTAGTGGTTCAATAAAATAGAAATGTAAAATAGACTAATAAGTACAATTCCCAGAATAATTTCCTTAAAAAGAAGTTACTGAATTCAGAATTTCATCAGAAATTAATTATTCCAGCACATTTTTTTTTCCTGACCTTTTTTCAGGTCTGAAATCTGGACCTAGGGTAAGTGGCTTTATTGATTCAGAAGGACATTGACCTATTAGCTATACAATATATACAAAGCTATATACAAATATACAAAGCTATACATCGACCTGTTAGCTATACAATTAGTACACGGACAGAAAATGAGCAGAGTCATATCCATACTGGAGTTCCTGCAACAGTTATTTCATGCTGAAGGACTTTGCTGAATGGAAGAAATTGTAATGTTTGGAACATGGTTGTTTCATTTGCAATAGGAACAGAGCAGTAGCTAAAAAAAAAAATTAGAAAATTATATTGTGACATAAAGTGTCTTCCAAATTACACTAAAATGTTGTAACATTTATTTGAATATTACATATTGTGACAAATACTGTAAAGAGTATTAACAGCCTAAGTAGTAGTATAATATTGTACTAACCCATTGCTATCACAAATGACCAGCTAAGCCCTGTGCATCACACATAAGCTGTTCTTCAAATCACTGTTACCTTTAGCTCAGGAGTTTTTCTTAATATTCAAGTCAGCTCCACATTTTCAAAACATTTAGATTCAACAATGTCAATGCAATGGTGGTTCACATACATATAGAGTAGGTGGCAAGAAAATAAATGCTCACTGAAGTGCAAAAGCAGCTCAACCAAAGTTAACAATCCAAAATCACTGACACAGAGGAAGCAGAGACAGTAGAATGCAAAATTCAACTGTACACAAGCCTGACTTGCACTGTGCAGTGACTACTTTGTCAGCAGAGGGAGAGGGGAATACGGAACATTCAGTCAGAATAAACTAGAGGCTCTCAAGCTTGCCAAACTCTACCATCAGCTTCATTTGTTCTCTCTGTGCAGGATCTTTATACCTCCACCTTAAACATGACAAAGACATAAGATTGATGAGGATGCCAGAGGCAAGATGCCATTTTATACTTCATCAAATTAAATAGAAGGTTCATTTATACAATTTGTCACAAGAAGACATACTAAGCTTCCCAAAAAAGTCCTAGATGATAATTGTGACCATGATTATGAAAAAATAACAACCAAGAAGGATCCTCCCTATCTTAACACTGCAAGTATTTAGGACAGTTGTCCTTTCTTGTATCACCCAGACTGAGTGAATGCCAACAGAGTCAGTCTCAGTGTTTCAAGACAAAGTAACATGTCTGCAGTAATGAGGAAAACAATAAACCGAGACCTGATCAGCGGTCTGTGCAAGATAGATACAGCAATAGGAATAGGTGGCTTCTTGGCTCTTCTGGTTGTTACTTGAATTAGATCATAATTGCCTTTGAAGACAGTTTGACACTCCTAGTTCCCAGTCAGTATCAAAATTAATTCTCTTTTCTTTCTAATGCCACATAACTGGTAATGTATGACAAAATCCATTTCAAGATGAAAATGCCAGTGTGGGAAGATACTCGAACAAACATCTTGTAGCAGGATTCTTATTTTAGTGCCTGGCCTATAAGTCACCCTACTGCATTTTGTTTGCACCACCTGATAAAAACTGAGAGTTGAATATTTCTGGAAATCTAAACCCAGACTGCCTAAGAGTCTGCATTCCACATCAAAGAAATTCTTGAATTCCTGGCCCTTGAGGACTAATGCTTCCCTGATTGTACATTACAGTGCTCTTTTGGGGTATAATTAATACATGTGAGATGGTTTAATAGGATGCTGATTAATGTCTGAAACAGCAATAATCTAATTAAATTAACTGAAATAAATTCTGCCACCAGCAAAGACAATTAAAATTAAAACAGAAGTAATGATATATTTAACTGAAAAGATACCATTCAGTTATGAGAAATATTCTGACTCATTTTGAGGCAATTTGTGGGTGAAAAAATTGCTGTCATAGCTTTGTCTGCAGAATTTAAGAATAAAATCATTTAGGTTACACTGTCTCTGAAATAAAAACATAGTGAAAACTAAGCCAGTGTTCCCATGGGCAGCTATAAATTAGGCTTCTACAAAGGTTTGAATTGTCTAAGGTAGTATATAGCAGCTTCTTCACCCAAACAAGTAATTCAACATAAACCCAGCTTAACCATGTAAGTATTTGGCAAAGATTCACAGGTATCTTCTCTGGAAAAGGTGCTTAAGGGTGGATACTTCATTAAAATGCTATTTTTCTTGCCCAGTGTAATAGCAATTCTAATTCACTGGAGGCAGAACCCATTTTCCATGGCTGTGGAAGCTATTTATTTTATTTCTGAAGTTAATCCAAGTCTGCAGTGAAGCAGCATTGGGAAAAATCCCTTTTCCTTTAGGAGCAGAAACTTTGCTTAGATGACGTAAGGGAATGTAACTTGAATACTAGATACACAAAACAAGCACTTTTGGTTTCTCATTTATTCAGCAGGACACCACTGCTATCACACATCAGTAGCTGCTGTTCAAGGAGACTTTGAGGGAAACACCAAACAATGCACAGAATGAATTACTTAAAAGATCTTCTTGTCAGGATAAAGAAGCAGAAGGGACCACATCTCTGGTTATTTCTACAAGTTTTGTTCTGAGGGTGAAAATCACTGAAGCGAAGAGAACCAGTGCAAAACCTGTGCAACACCACTTAAATTTACTTGAAACGTAATTACACCCTCAGTGACTACATTGTCTCAAAAAAGTATAGTAATGCATGGTGCTCACCTAGTCTCATTAAATGCACCTTCAAAGACCAATTATGTCATGTTACATTTCACTGCATGTCTTTTATGACCCAAAAGGAACCCAGACAGTTTCTCAGAGTACAAGACACCTGAGTACTCCTCTTCTTGTCATGATAATGGGGTTTCTTTAAGCTTTGCTTTAACAGATATTTATTTTAATAAAAAGAAAAGATAAATCAGAAAACAGTTATTCTGAAGAACTTAAGTGACCAGCAGTACAGCTAAACTTACACTTATTCACTGATCTTTGAAAGCTCTTTTAGATTATCTGCATTAAAATTATTCAATGGGTTAAAAACATTATAATGCAAAAACTTGAAAATATTTCCCTGCCTTGTGAAAGGAATGAATGGTGTGTTTATATATTGGCTGCTGTGTACTTTCAGCCAAACAGTTATTTCAAAGCATATTTGGTTTAAAATAGATCTGTGTGAGGATTCTTTTATACACAGATATCTAAGAAAAACATTATACTGTGGAACTTTATGAAAATTTTGAAAGTCAAAATTTGAAGAACAGATGGAAAAAATTGATCACAAACAAAAACATTAAAAACAAACTGGTTCACTACTCTTGTACGTATTATCTTGAGGAGGACCACTTTTATATCTGAGCTGACATCATATGAAATGAACTATCCCTTTGATTAGTTTGGGTCAGCTGGCCTACTTCTGTCCCCCCTCCCAGGACCTCGCCCTCGATTGAGGAAGGAATGTTACAGTGCTGATGCTGTGCTCAGCAGTAGCCAAAACATTGGTGTGTTATCAACACTCTTTTGGCTACCAAGGTAAAACACAAAGCACAGCACTATGAGGGCTACTGTGGGGAAATGAACTCCAGCTCAGCCAGACTCAATATACCCACACAGTAAATAAGTTATGTCACTATGAGAAGAACATATTTGTCTTCTTTCCATGACATAGATGCCTGAATGTGGCTGTCACCAATTATACACTGATGTTGATTATTCATCTCTTTTTGGCTTGCACAGAAGATGACTTTTTGCTGCTAACAGCTCTAGCCTCTCTGAATCCTTCAGCTGAAGTAAATTCACTATTCACCAACCAAAACAAAACTATGCTTCAGCTCTGAATCACTGCAAGTGCTGTCTCAATTTCATATAAATAACACAATTGTACCTGGAAGCTCTCCATGTAATTTCAAGCCTTTAAAGCTTATGAAATGTACCACACTAATCTGTCACAGTTTTATTTAAAGTCACGAAATGCATTGCTGAAGTTTTGGTTTTGCTGTCTTGGCAAATCCTTTAAATTACACTTCATTTCAATCAAACATTTCAAATGACATCATAGAAACTTCCTGCATACACAAATTTTGCAGAGTGCCAATCAATGACAAAACAAAACCTCTTTCAACACTGTTTGAAAAAGATATACACTCCAATAAGTATTGCTATGGATTTGGGATCTCATATATCCAGCTGAAATGTGAGGTATGCAGATTAATTTAGTCTTAAAACATCTATCTAGTTTTGCATACGTAAGCTCCACTGTCAGCATATTCTATGATAGCCTGGAACAAGCTTTCTCACTCTCAAAAAACAGTCTATAAGACAGTAGTACAGCATCTTTGGTTACTAGAAATTGTAAAATTTTAATTATTCTGAAACCTGCAGGAAAAAAGAACATATGAAAAGAACATGCAGAAAGTACTGAAGAATCAGGCTTGACTGCAGAGAAGGTACATTTTTATTATTTATAAAAGTAGGCATCTCAGACTAGACCTGCTCAGACATCCTGAAATACCTAATCTCTTTTGGCCTAATTAAAAGCCTTAATGAACATTTTAGAACTATGCAAACTGGGAGACAAGGAAATTCAACTACCTCTAATTATGAGAGCCTAAGAGATCAGTGTACTCAAAGATGCCAGATGTTGTAGTGAACATCCAGAGAGTATTATGTACTTTTTTAAGAACAAACAAACAAACCCAAACAAACAAAGAAAACCACAAAAAAAATTAAGGTAAAGAAAACTACCTCTCCCTCTATCAAACCATCAATATGAAATGATGAAAGAGAAGGTTACGATTTTTAGGACTTCTGTCTGACTTCTTTGGAGATTGTCCTGGAAAGTGCCAGTCACCAACCGACTACCATGAACTGGAAAAGAGCTGGACCCTTCTACATCTGGGCTATTCATTATCTATAGATATTGCTTTGTTTCAAGACAAATTCAGATGCAGTGTCCATATTCTGCTGGTGTTCTGCCAGGGAAGGAAGCTGGCCAGAGTTGGCTGTAGATTAAACATGTATTCCAAATGCCTAAAGGTAGAACAGAATGGTTGAAATGCATCAACATTCTGGATTTATAAGTCAGAAAGCTTTCCAGCTTTTTGTTTCCATCTCAGCTTGTGCATAATCTGCTCAGGTGCCATGTTTCAAACAGCATTAGTTGCCAACCAAAACCTCAGCTAAGCGAGGTATATATTGATAGAACAACAACTTAGTGATCCCTTGAACATCATCAATAATGCAGCAGAGAAAACAGAAAGGTCAGCTGCAGTCAAATTATTTACTGAAATAAGTAAATGAAAGCCTGCATTACTAATTTTGAAAGATGTATATTTTAAAAATGCTTTTATTAAGCTACTTGTCATACTTTTTTTTAACTAGAAAAAAAGAAGATTTTGCAACTAAAGCAGTTTCCATTTACTAGTTTAGATTTCTTTTTTCCCCAAGAGAAAATTGCTTGGTTCAGAATCACATTTCTATTTTACTTACTCAGAATCTCATAAATATATATAAGCCAATATTTAATATATTTTAAAGAATAAGGGAAAAGTTCTTTTTCTATGATACTATAAAAAAATTAACAAATAGATTTATAGGAACCATTTTTGATGTATTGAAGCTTTCTGGCAGTAGACTGAAAATGTGCATTGAATCCCAGTCCATTTTAATTCACTCTAGCTAATTCTCTCGAGAGTTTCAAAAGGATTAGTCCCTTTGCCAGAGAAACTTCCATCAAAATGTTCTTTTTCATGCATGTCTACTTTGGCATTTCCAAAAATCAAAACATTCACTTTAAACAATTTAAAAGACCATATTAATGTTCATGTGAGGAAGGAAACATGCTTTTTCAAAATGTCTGCACAATATTAAAAGTTCAGCCTGGGTTTCACTTCCTTGGCAGTAATGGGACAATCCGTAGAATCAACCTACCATAAAAATAAAGGTTTCTATTTGCTTCCTGCTCAGCTGTACTTGAAGTTATATAAACATGACAGTTTTTCTATTAAAATTCCTTGAACTGAAAAATAGATTCTACAAGTATAAGCATCCAAGAAAAGCCTTTTAAAGTATGGACAAGCCTGTCATTAAATCCAACTTCTAACTTAAGTAAATTTCTCCATTGTGAAATCTTTTTACCCTTCTTTACAAAATTCCCTTGCTCTGCTCCAAGATGTGGTCCTCCATCAGTCTAAGAAGTTCATGAAGTTGATTAAGTTGATTTAATTCTAAATTGAAAACTTCTGATTATTATTGACAAACTTCCTTAATTCCCAAATCATGGCAAGAAAATACTATTTCAGATTGTAACTGCTTAGAGTTTTCTCTGTGCCCTTTTTCCTGTATAAATAAAATATATAGCAATATATTTTCAGAGAGTCTCTCAAAGAACCAGTCATGTCATGTTTCTCTGAACTCTTGTTCTGACCTCTTTCTGAATATAATCCTGACTTTTTCAACCTGAACTGTTGTACGACCGCAAGTAATGGGAATTTGAAGGGCATCTTCAATATGGGTACATATTTTAATTTTTTCAGGTTAAATGTGAAGATGCATCCTCTGGATCACCATTTCTTGCCAGTTCGATTTCTCAAACAATCAGTTGAAATTGTTCTCCTGTTTTGACATGATTCAGCTGAACTAATTGTCAAAGCTCTCACTGACCTTTTAGTTAGAATGTACCAATAGGCTGTCCACATTTCATTTATGATATTAGAATGGTGGAGGTATGATCTACATTGACTAAGTCTGGATGTAGTACTATTTATAGTAGCGATACAAATGAATATTCGAAAAACATCAAGACTTTTCATAAGCAACAATGAAATGAGGGTATTATATCCAATGAAGACATTATTACTAATGTAAACAAATTAGGTGCAACTGGATACAGAAACCACTGCAACAGGATCAGATAACCAGGAATATTTGCTGTGTTTACCCACTAGAACTGTGTCTAGGTGTAAGATATTCCAAGATAAATGTTCTGCCTTCATTGATCGTTAGCATAACATACAGAGTGTAAGGTTATTAGTTTGTGAATTAGCATGAGTTTATAAACATGTATATGAGAAAAAGCAATCTATCCACAAGGCTTTAATAGGTTTGGGGTTTTTTTTGTTGTCCAAGATAGCCCCTAGTAGTATCACAGAACAGCTATCATAGCTAATGGTTATAAGCAAGTCTATCTTATCAGGTTATGCTGTTCTCTATTTAATGTTGAATTTCCATTCTTCAAAAAGATTGCCTGAATCATTTCTATCCAACTCTCCCACAGTATAGCAACAATTCATAATATATTCCACTATTCTCAAACTGAAAGCAACTACAATACTGTTTCTGACTATATCTTTTGATTCAGGCATTTTGTGTATGATTTATTGTAAATCATTTTAGTCTTTTCCTTGTTATCCAACACATAGAAAATTTCCTGTCTGACTCATATTATAGCAAAAAAAAAAAAGAAAAAAAAATCAACCAGCAGTTACCTCCTTGTTATCAAGTCCCCAGACCACCAGCATGATCACGTCACACTTAATTAAAATGTTATGGGTACACTTGCTCACAGGGATCTGCAAAATGTATCCCCTGGTTGCAAGGTCACTGATGTTTGCAGCTTTTCTCATTATTATCTGCCAGGAAAACATCATTCTTAGCTTGCACTGTCAACCATCCTTCCAGCAACTAACCAGCCTATAATAAACTTTGACTTTAGCTAAAAAGTATATGAGCAATAAGTAAACTGTGCCATAAACGTACTGCTTTCAAGCCACGTTTCCAGGAATAAAAGCATGGAAAAAAATTATGCAGTACATTACATAGTATAATTAGAACTGATTTTTGATCTCTTGACATTAAAAAACAGGCATTTGATCTTGCAAACCCTGAACTACCTAGTGTCTGAGCCTGCAAAACCTCTTGGAAACAGTGAACCACAGAATATTATCATTCATCTTAGCAACTCTCTACTAATAGAGTGCAAAATAGATGTCCTGAAACACTTACAAGTAAAACATATGAACAAACAAAATTACAGTAAGAAATATAATAGAAAACACTGAGGCATCAGAAACCTCTCATAGGAAAAAACACACATTCAAGAAACACTGCACACAAGACAAAATGTATTGTTTCTATTTCTGCCCTGAATCACTTAGGCACAGGCATCAGAGTTCATAGGTAAAGAGATGCTTAAGTATCATTGTCTGAAACAAAACAAGAAAGAGACTCTTGTTTTCTGGTGTACCTAGAAGTGTCTAGCAGAAAGTTGGCTAAGCATCATTAGCACTACTCTGTCTTAACACATTAATTAAGTCTCTTAAGCACAGCCAGGGCCTATCCTTGGCCTATTAATTACATCTGACTTTACTGCTTGGAACTTAGACTAAGACTGTTGCCAGATTTTTGTTTCAGTTACTCTGTATGCAGAGTTTAATTTGATTTTCCTTTAGAAAGAATGCCACTTTCTTCTGCATGTTTCTTAGTGTTACAAAGACAGTGTTACTGCCTGTCTTTTCATTCCTTTCCGACCTTGAACGGCCTGGATATTTTAAGGCATCTTCCTTTTAGCAGGTGAACCCCAATGAAACTATTTTATAGATAAAATGCAAGGAAAAGAACTATCTATCGAACTAGACATCTCCATCTCATCAAGGCCATGTACATGCCTGATTTGACCTCTTGTGCTTTGTTTCTCTTTTACCTTACTATTTTAGCTCAAGTCTCCTGCCTCTTTTTTTTAAATTTGCTTCTTCATCATTCCCTGAATATATAACACTATCTTGTACCTAATGCTCTATAACTTGTCGAAGATTTTTTACTTACCAGTTTTATGTAGTGTCATGAATATATTTTCCTCTATAGCTATTTATTTGTGAGTGAGCTTTTAAGACCCTTAGTGATCATCCATATACAGCAAATACTTTTCAAGTCATATATTTTATATATTATACTTGAACATACTTCCTAGCCGAAGTAATAAAATTGATCCATTTAAATTCACCGGCTGAGCATTTCAGAAATCAATGAATGATATCAGCTGTATTCATGTCAAATGTTTACAAGAGACACTCCAATTATTGTGACTCTTCAGAGTAGCAACTCAAAATATCTCGCCTTCCCACAATATCCATGTAAAATGCAAAAAACACGAAACATTAAGAAAATTACTAATGACTGGAAAATATTTGCCAGTGTTTGATTTTGCTACAAATTCTGAGTGATAATTACAGCTGACAGTTTATTCTCCCCTCTCTAATCACTCAATCTATTATTTACACTGAGGATTTAGTAGAGTTGGTCAAGAAAATGAGAGAAAGCAGAAAGGTTTATGTGAGTAGTTAAATATAAGTGAGACAGAAATGCTTTAATTCACGTTGTAATTTCAATTTGTTGGCTAAAATCTGTATCAAAATATTTCAGTGATCTTGAAGTATTGTGACACTTCACAGAGGTTTTTGTGCCTCTGACTACATCTTCCATGATGCACATGCCCTTGTCTTTAGGTGAAGTGACACAATACAAGTGTGAAATTTCTATAGCTGAGGCTAATCACAAAAGACAAAAATCTGACTAAAAAACCTCATTTTGCTAAAGAAATAAAAATCATTGAATTAGAGCCCCTACCAGGCAAGAGAAGTACATTTCTGCACAGTTCTTCATTGACAATTGAAAATTTTCACAGAAAACAAACAATACTTATAAATATTTTTATACATATGTTCCAGTTAACCCTAAATACAAATGTATTATCTACCTCATTCAAACACGAAACATTAAGGTATAGAGATGTTCTATAACACCACTGATGTTTTGGCTTGCAATATTCAAATTGGCAGCATTCACTTCCATCAGACCTCTTCCCAAGCAGCAACATGCAAATTCTCTTATCCCCTAGTTTTAAAAAACAAAACAAAACCACAACAAACCAAACATTGCTGAAAAGCCACTAAAATAAAATTCCAAAGAAAAATAATCAAATATTCACTGAATTTAGACTCTTACGCCTAGTGAAGCATATGTTAAAATTCAAAACTTACTCAAAATTAGTTATTCACATTCTCCCCTTATCATACTCCTAATATGTCTAGTATCAGTAACATGAAAAAGAATGAGTCTGCAACTTGCATGAGCCCCCCTTCAAATTAATTGCAGCACATATAACACGACTCCACAACAGAATAATTCTAAGGTTGCCATCATTGATCTTGCCTGAGTTTTACTTGTCATTCTCTCTGAGGTTTGAAAATGAAGCTCATTCAGTCTATGAATACATCTCTGTACATATTAATGTTAGGTACCAATTATTTACACAGTTTCCTTTTCAATCAGAACAGCTTTTATGCCCTCATGACATATCATACTAATCTACTCCCAAATTACCAAAACATTCAAAGAGCAACAGTTCAACTTTAGTGTAGGAAGCAGGTTTTCCAGCTTATTAAATTATACTGATAAATCAATTTTAGTACATGCTGTGTAACATGCAAGCTGCCTCCCTACCTCAGCCCCAGATTGTATGTTAATACCTGGGGCAGTTGAACTTGATGTGATTTTTTTTTATTTTTGATGAAATAGTATTGTAATCAAACTGTCTCAGCACCACTGACTATGTCCTGTGCAAAAGACCTTTGGTAAACTTATTTAATACATGTTTTATGCTTACTGAAAAATTATGTGCTTGTATATTGGAGTAATTGTATTCAAGGAAAGGCAAAGCATTTCCCCTTCCAAAACATCAGAGGAATGTTTTCAACATAAGTCATACCAGAACATGGTAATTTATGTGTTTAATTTTCATAATGCAAATAGTAACCAGTACTGCATATGCTGATTGTTCTAAAATGCCGAATGAATACTTTTCAGTTAATCTATCATTAACAAAACCCCAAAATTTCTATTGCAAACCTTTTAAAATCAGTAGAATATAGGTTATTAAGTATATAACAATATATGAATTAAATAGTTGTTATAGTTATATAAATACATTTATGTTTATATAATTATAAATAGTTGCATGATAACCCCCTTTTATAACTTTTCAAGACATTTACTTTGGCAAACTTGTCTAGAAAATCATGCAAATAATGCAAAATCCATTTTTACATTTTGGAATTCTAACGGTATATTATCTTAAAATGTGGCACTGCAGAGACCACTGGAGCTTGGAGCTGGGAGTACTGTAATTCATACTGACAGCTGTCACTGCTTCTTTCCACTTAGGTGAGTCTAATGAGCCAGCCATCATGAGAGATTGGTATTTGTTTCAGGGCTAAGACTTCACATCAGGAGAAAGCAAGTTAGTTGTTGGCTATAATCTGGCACTCATACAAGCAACTAACACAGCAAACTGAAGTCAGTGCTGAAATCCACCCTAGCTAATGACAACACAATTCTCTTGCATTTTGATGACCAAAGACACTGGAAAAGACATATCTACTGTCCAAACCACTCTCAGCCCAGTTCTTCTACATATCAGACACCCCAGATGGCTTTTGTTGTCTCCCATGCTGAGCAGTAAACACAGAAGCTTCTTTCCCCAGGCCTGCCCTGATACATGGTGAAGGTTTTATCACAGTAGGTCGTCTCTGTTATATAGTGAAGGTTTTGAGAAACTGTCATACAAAAATGAGAACAAACATCAAACAGAATTATGGAAACATCAAAGATGCTTTTGAACAAACCATGGTAGATTTCTAACAATTTCTATTACTGTATAAGGCATACTATGTTGTAAACACTAAAATAATACATTAAAAAATTAAATTACAACAATTTTACATTAATATAGAATGAACCAATTTAAAGAGCATTGGACATCTACTGTTTAGGGATTGGATTATCTGCAACGTGTCAGAATAAGCTTATTACGGGATTCTGCATTGTTAGCTCATTATTTTTCACACCATTTCATAAAATGTTTTCAGTGTGTGACGTCCTGTCAAATAATTTTCATCATTTCTCAATCATGCATCTTTCCTAAAGTCTTAAACAGATCTTTTAGAGTTCCTCTTCCTTAATTTCCATTCACTGACAAAACAAAGATGCTGTGATTTTTTTTGTCTCATTATCACTAGCATTGTACAAAAACTGTTCTTTTGACATTGCATCTCTATAAATGGATTAAATGAGCTGTGAATATCATTCTTTAACCAATAAAAAGAGATCTTTATTTATTTAGAATGTATCAGATCTGCTTCATCTAAAAGGCTAATTGAAAAGGCTATTCAGGTCAGCTGTGATATTAGAAGACAACTGAATCACATTTAATGCTACTTAAAGGATGTGAACGGGCTAAAAGAAAAATTAAACCACGGCCATTAAAATTTAATTTGACTTAGTGAAGCCATTAACATTTTGGTTTTATGCAGTGGCAAGCATTCTAAAAAGTTTCCCATATAATTCCGAAACCTAGAATTGTCAAACAGCTGACCCTTATGTACCAAAAATGGTTGAAAGTGACCTTAAATCGCAAACCAGAAAAAAAAGCACAAGAACAGTTCTTTGAATACCATTGTTAGATGTCATTCTGTTCTTTCTTCATATATACAGCATCTTCTATTAATTGCACACTTTGTTTTTCATTTTAACATTGAATATCAGATTTGGATATCAAATGAACAAGATGTGAACTGTAAAGAAATAACTGATTTTAAAGACAATACCCTATCTTACTTCTAGTACTGTACTTGCAACATGCTGCTTTGCCACTACAAGTTTGCCTTTGCAATTTGAAAATGTTAATGGCAGTACCCCTTATAATCTGTATAATAATTGTTAATAGCACAAAGCAGTCATCAGTGCAGTAATTTTAAAATTTTTCATCAGTTTCAAACAAAAGCTAGAATTAAAATACCAACAAATCTGATTGTGTATCAGTACCTAACTAAAATTTTGGATTGAGTGCCTGACAAGGAAATAGAAACCCCTACTTTTTGTTTTCATTCTCATTTTTTCCAATTCAGTTGGGGGTGGGGGAGAGGAAGGCTAATGCAGGAGACTTTACCAGTCCCCAAATAATACAATCTCAGATTTCATATCTTGCTTTATAACATTACCTGTATTGCTCTGGCTTACTTCCTAGTAGTCATCATGAGCCTTGATATGAAACAGAAAATACTAAACACATAGAGATTCTCACAAATACATTCCAGGAGATGGAGGGGGTTCACATAGGTTATCATGAAAACTGTAAGGCTAAGCTGAGGAGTTTTCTGGCTCCATATGTACAGTGGAAAACTTCAGGCTTCACAGAAATCATCAGCATTGCCACCTCCACTCTGAACCCATCACTCAAACTAGAGATAAGAGAGGTATACAGCTAAACAGAATCCTTCAAACAAGCTGAAAAACCTGTGGAAGTGGTAGAGTACTTCTACTCTACTAGTTCAAGTAGAGTAGGGCATGTAAAAAAATCTCAAACCAAGTTTTCTAAAAGTACTTTGAAAGGAAGTACTCAATTATTTCATGGATTCCTACAAGTTCTCTGCATCCATAGCTCTCAGATACCTTATTCATCAGCTTCTATTTCATGATTCATCAGGGCTAATAATAGATGAAATGAGTGGAAAAATAATCAAAGCTCTAATGACAAAAGGAAGTATCTGAATTACTTCAATAGATTATCTTCTAAATTGACTTGGCTAGCTATTAATTTGATTTTCTCCCTTTCCAACTTAAATTTTAATGGGTTACAGAAAATTAAAAACAGAAACTAGTGATGATCTCTGTTCTTTGCTAGTTGCAGTGCTTCTAACTCCAGTCACAGAATATTTTTACTCACAGCATCCCAACACGTCAAGGTCAAACATTTTTAAATTTAGGGAGTTTGGTAAGGCAAAGCTGTTTTACTAAGCTTTAAAACCAACCAGATCAGATTAAAACATATCCAGATTAAAAGCCTCATCCAAAGTGGAGTACAGTTTATCAGAGCAAAAGCCGTGCTCACAAATGAGAGCCAAGAAGTCTCTCCAGTCTGTTGTTGGAATAATCGCTAGATTATTCTAGGATCTGTTTAAATAAGAGTGTGTGCAAACTACCATATCAGCTCAAACAGTCAGTGAGCAGCCAGCCTATACAGATACCTGTTATAGCAAATTTCTCCATGACAAAATGAAATAGTAGCAGAGAAAAAATTTACTTCTCATAACAGCAATGAAAGAAAGTGAGCAGAAATTACAGTATTTGGACTTGAGTAGCTGGGTACAGTTTATGTCTTCCCTTACTATTGTTTGTTTTGGAGCAAAAAAACCCCAAAGAAATAACAATATCTAAGAACAGTGTAAATGCAAAGGCACATTGTAACAACAAAGTGAATAATCAATAAGCAACCTCTTGTTAGGAGTTTGCCTAAAAACTTAGAGAAGGAATCTTTCAATAAATTAATTGTATTCGTTTAGCAAGCGTGGAACTATCTTAATCCTAGATCTGCACAGAAAGAAAATAATTTGTGTAATAGGACTTCAAATACATTTACTCTGACAACCTAAAAATATTTGGTGACATGTCAGGTGTTCTGGTCTCATTGTAGACCACCTATGGTCTCCTAAAAACACTCTTATTAGGAGTATCCAATATAAAAAGGTCAAATAGATCCTCTTATCAGGATCAAAATTGTGCTCAAGTGTTCTATGATTTATCCAGAAGTTCAGAGACCACGTGATAAGGTCAGTTAAATAAACCATGAAGACCGGAGTACATACCAAAAGCTTGGGAATTATAATATTCTTCATACACTCAATCTTACTTTCTCTCATTTATGTGCCAACACAGTTAGATAAACGTGATTCCAGGTGCCATATAGAAGTCGCATCTCTGAAACAAAGGTGCCACAATAACACTGGTTATTTACCAGTGCATGAACCTGTAAAATAATCTCTCAAAGTGTTTTTTATGCCAGCTATTTCATTTTACTCTATCTCCAAGACAGAAAGGAGGGATATTTTTAAATTATTATCTTGGTACAGACAGGAAAGCCTAGAGTTCTGTCCCATGTCATTCCTTTATATATTCCTTTGCCTTGTAGGGAATGTCACTGCACACAGGAAAGAAGCTTTTGCACTGTAATATACAAAAGCATGGCAGTGGTGCCTGACAAACACACTGACCCTGTCCTTCGCTCTCCTCATCACTTTTCTAGTAACAATTCTTATCTACAAATGTTACAGAGTGTCAAACCCTGATTTCTAAAAGATAATATAAAATTCAAGCAAGGAGATAGTGATCTATCAATCAATTAGGCTCATGTTAGAACAGAATTAATAATGAGAGTCTGAGACAAAAAATTCCCTGAAGACTGATGCAGCACAGAGGAATTAGCCTCCCACCAAGACAAATAATAGACAAGAGGCACTAGTTATTCTGCATTATACATTGCCCAAGAAACTTGGAAAACTTAAGAACTGCAATAATAAAAATTACCTAAAACAAAGTGTCTCCTTAGTCTACTTCACTCTATCTTAAGGCAAAGACAGGAGAAGCCAACAGAAGTATGTCTAGGTAAATATCATTTGAGAAACTCAGAAGTGAAATCATAATACCAAGAGGATGCCTAGGTACTTTTCTAAAAAATAAGTACCTACTGATGATGCACTAATATATATAAAATACTCTCATTACTGTATGTAATTCTTATTACAGATCCCTTTCTGAATTTCTTCAGTGAAATTTGGTTTTTGTGGGTGAATGTACTGAGATACAAATATTCAGTAAAGAGACTGAAGCCATAAACTACATATAGTACATAATCCTTCAAGCATTTTTGCTCTTAGGAAGTCTTCAACCCAGATCACCTCTTGTGGCAAACCCAAATATCAGCAGCTAAATAAAATTAGCTAAAATCCAGGGTCTTACAAAACATGGTGATAATGCTTCAGTGCATGACCTTTTTCTTGAAGTTACTCTGAAGCCATATATTAATAGGGAACTACAGGAAAAAGGGGAAAATTCCTCCAGGTTTGCTGCCATGAAACCTACTGTGAAGTTCTTTGTCTACTTGTCATTACTAACAATCCTACAACAATGCTAATATTATTAATAGCATTAACACACTGCTAATAGGAAAATTATCGGTAACATGCAGTGATACACAGAAGATGAGATCATGCTATTACTATGGAAAAATCCTTCATTCTCTTAATAGTATAAAATTACTTTTTTAATAACCAGGAAAAAAAAGTTGTCAGGTCCACAGTTTAATGCTTATTTAAAAGTGATAACACACTTTAGCCTAAATTACACTCCTGCCTTGGATATAGCCAAGACAAGCACAGTAATCAGGGATGTTGCACGCTAGAATAAAGTCTCTTTTCTCCCTATCCCAGGACTTCTGTTTAATTGAACATTGGAAGGAAACTTCACCCTTAGTGGTTTTTGCAACTTGTACTATGAAGTGCTATTCACCATCTCAGAATTTGTCTTATTAACTTAAATCTCAAAATAAGAAAGGCAGAGCACTGAAAATAATGCCATGCCAATTCAAACAGACTCCATGGCAAATTCAGTCTTTCTCATAACATTGTCCGCGGTATGATTTATATTGCATTATCAGCATATTCAGTACTTCCTTCTCTGCAGTCAAGCTGACACCCTCCCTAGACAGACAATGAAATAAATCACACCCACATGGTGTGGAATGTATCTATTTCATAACTACAATTGCTCTATTTCTGTATTTCCATGCACTTCAGTGTTGTAATTTCTGTTTCAAAATGACCCAGATAAGCATCGGAAAAGGATGGAAAAACAAGGAAAAGAGAAATTTGCACAACCTCTCATATGAGAATATACTAACCGAGGAGTATGTTTTAAAAGCTGTTAGCTAAGGGTTCCTGTAGGAAAGCAACAAGGGATAAAAAATTAATGAAGTTTGCATGAGTTTAATTCCTGCTCCCGAATGATTTCAAATTAGGAAGATATGGAATGGCTGTCATCACGACCCTTTCATTCTTTACAAGGCAAATAAAAGAAGCCATACAGAAGACTAAAGGTGAAAGCTAAACTGAACCAAAGAAAAGTCTATGAATAAGTTTGCTGGGATTTAAAAACAAACAAACCAAAAAAAAAACCAAAAAACACCTATTATTTTACACTATTTTTTTCTAATTTTGATTAAAAGAATTTCTACATCATCTGATTTCATGACGTTTCAGAAATTTAAAGGAAAAGGTCTAGTTTCATTAAATATATCCAGCCACATGTGTGCTTCATAGGTTTGGGAAGAAGAATGTAACTTCCCTGTTCTCTACCCAATTGAATCTCCATGGCTGTAGATCACCATGGAAGTTCTCTGCTCCCTGTAATTCACACAGTTCTCCTGCATAGTAAAGGAAGGTTTATGAGACTCCTGAATTTCAACTCTCCAGTCAAATATGGAGGAAAACAATCAACTGCTAACCTTTATCCAAGTTAGGAAACAGGTATACAAAGCAAGACAAGCCTGGATCCTGGCGAATTAATATATTATTCAGAGCAATTGGGAGTTACTTTTTCCTCTTATGTTAGTAGTGTACAAAGTGTAGTATGAGGGAATCAAGTTGTTTGATTTAGCAAATTGGCCTATTTCTTTTATTAAAATATTTATATAATTATGAATGAACCAAATGATAATTTGTTAACTGAAAACTGTGAGTTACTTAGCTTACACATACTTCTTGCTGAAGAATACTGCTACTATAAGAGACAGGTAAAAAAGCACAGATGTAATCAATTCTATTGCCGTTCAGCAATTAAAATGTAGGTGCCTGATAAAGGTATCTCAATCCCTCAAGTTTTCTACAAATCCTACACCATAGGATTTATGGCATTATTCCATGGGCTAGTAAAATATCATTTAGGACTGATACATTGAAACTGAGTTTAACATATTCCTGTATATTTAAAGGTATGCAATTAGTACACAGCATTACTCACTAGGCATAATTAGATACTTAAATAATGAAGAAACTGTGAGTCCAGCATAATAAGTCTCTAACCCCTCTAGACATGTGTTAATCAGTTACACACAAGTTACTAACAACACAAGGTCCCTGAATGATTTGCATTGGTGTGAAGAGATTGTCATCACATGCCTCTTAAACAAAGGCTCACAGAATGATGACACCTGAGGTTTTGCATAGAAAATTTGATCTTGTTCTTATACCTCTGGTCAGGGTTCATACTAAGCCTAACATTTCTGATTGACCCCACTGTTACATAGAAATTAAGTAGCTGGAGGCTGCAAATGTTCTTACAATAAATATGGGATATACAAGGAATAATTATAAATATCATAAGATGGCACAAAGGGTATAAAAACATTCAGCACAATCTTTGTGCATGTATATAGAAATTACAAATTATATAAGGTCTTAATTTAGACTGGACTGAGTCTATGCAAACCTGTCTAGGCTCAAAATATTAAATCACACAGGTGATACATTAATTATTAACATTATTGTCTTTCACTCTCATACCAGTTTTAGTTGCATGAGAGTTACAGAACTGTGTATTTTGAGTTCTAAGAGAATACTTTAAGTATTTTTAAAGATACTTTTATTTTTAAAATATAGTCAAAATAACAAATTAAGTAGCAAGTGATGTAAGGTGCTGAGTAGGGATTTTTGCTTTATGAGCATGACATGTACTACTAGGACATAATGGGGGCCTGAGTACAGAGCAAGGAAACCAAAACTCCTGCAGATTATTCCCAGTCTCAATACTTTGCTGTGTGGCTTTAAGAAAGCTCTCAAGTTAAGTGCTGAAAGAATGAATTATGGATGTTCTGAGCAACAGCTTAAGAATTGGTTTTACAGAGCAAGACCAAAAGCTTTAGGAACAAAAATCAGCCAGGAAAGAAATTCTGAGATCATTCCATCTATACAGAGGTTAGTGTATATTTGGTTTAGTCATTCCTTTATGTCATTTTAGTAAGTGTTTATTCTAAAGTATACCTCTAACACTACAAATTGCCTCAGCACATTTCAAACTCACATGACTTAAGATCTCTTTGGAAAAAAAAAAAACAAACAAACAAACCAAAACCGACCGCGGGCCCCCTCAAAAAATAAAACCAACCAAAACAAAAGTCCAAGACTCCCTTAAGCCTATTGTATCTTTGCTTCAAGCACGGCCTTACAATAGTCTCAGCCTCGGGAATTCAGATCCAGTGAAAGAGAAAAAAAAAGATGCCCAAGTACAGTACATGATCTAAACATCATTTTCCCATCAAGCTATTCTCAGATTTTGCTCTAACAAACCAACCATTCACAGTAACAAAACACAGCAATCTGGGAATGTCACAGAATTGCCCTCTGGTTTGAAAAAAAAAAACAAGCAAACAACAAACCCAAGATAAAAAAAGTTGAAAACAAACTCTGATACCTTCCCACGAAGCTTCTTTGATTTTTCCAATACATACCATCTCTTTTNGGAAATCAAAGGCAAAAAGTGCTGATCACTCCATGGAATTATCAAAATCTACACTGCACTATGCAAAGCCCGTGTGAATAGCCACCTCTCATCAAGAAGTTAAACGATACAACTCATACCATGAGCAAGAACTAAGAAATGCTCCACCATGAACCTGAAATTACAGGTTTGTTTTAGGACATGCTGTTGGAAGAAACAAATTTTTATCCAGCCTCTTCAGGTTTTCATTCCTCCCCTCCATTCCTGAAATCAGTCTCTGTGATCTCTCTTGGGCATGAGGGATCACAGGCCAGACACAGCCTCTTCCTTCCCTCATCTTTGCCCTTAGAGTTTATATATATTTTTATCATTACTATTTTGTCAGGTCATTTGTCAATATAGCAGTCGCAATAATTCTCCACTTTCTGACAACCTGAATATTTATAAGTTATTCCAGACTTCCCTATCAGCTCCCATCAATAGCATGTTTGGATGTACTGCTTTAAAAGGCAGCCTTCCCAAAATTAAGGTGTTCTACTCAAGTACAGGGCTCAGAAGTATGTGAAATATTCCACCTATATTATTTTTTATCACAGAGCTTGTGTTGAAATAGCCCAGTCCTGCAGCTTGTTTCAGATTTGGATATGACATATAAAAGAAAAAAGAACAAAGGAACATGAATGTAGAAAAGTTGATCCAAGGGATTCTGAGGTGATGTAAACCACATGAATTTAATGCAAAAATAAAGTTACATTATTATAATTTCATGTTATATTTTTTCTTAGTTTAACTAATTTCTTTGTTTAAATGAGTTCCTTTATTTAGGGAAACAGTACACACACAAAAAAAAATCTATGGGGAAGCAACATTATTCATGTGACCATGTTTACCATTTTAAAGCTCAGATGTGTTAGGATTATAGAAAAATTTTATAAGTACTGTATTACAAATCTTGATTTATCACTGAAGTAGAGCTGCCTTGAAGGACACAAGTCTCCTCTGAAAAGCAGTTCTGGGCTTTCCCAGTTTTCACAACCTGTGCAACAATGAACCATTAATAGTTTTGTGTATGAGAGACTTCATTTGGTATCTGTGCATATTCCTATGTCTTCAATGACACAATTTTTAATTAGCAGTCCTGTTAAACCCAATATTATTTTACCTAATAACTCAGTATTCACAAGACCCTGCAGCAAGAAAACAGATGTATAAATGAACCTTTTCTCCTGCTGTGATTCTGTTATCAAGTTCTTAGAGCACTGACATAGAAATTTTTGTGACACTTTCACCTTACCTGCTTTCTGCATTTTGGACAGCTTGAGGGTCTTCTCAGCTTTTACCTCTTCTACGGTTCTCAAACCCATTCTATACCACTTCTCAGACGTCTTCACTCCCACTCCAAAGACTGAAGTAAATTGCTAGGGTCAGTAGAAAAACACACATTTCAGTGTTGTTTTCTAAAAGAGCAGTGAATTAATAATAAGTAGGTAACAACAAGGTTTCACAAGGAAAATAATGAGCTGAGTTAATCCTACATTGAAGATATATAATAGTGTAATGCAAACATATAGATTCAGCTTCCCTTCTTTGCATAGCGACATTGAACAGAGAACTGGTTTTATACGCGGACAATTCTCATTAAAGTGAAATCTAAACAAGAATACAGTAGTAGTCCAGCACCTTCATGTAATTTACCTTTAATTTTAACTAAGGTTTGAAATAAGGGTAGTATTTATTTTTACTTCATTTCTTAACAGAAATGCCAACAGTAACATTAAGTAGCTCAACTCCCTCACACTCCCTTCATAGAATAAGAGGTGTCAAAAGACTGACTGACATTATGATTTTGTATTGTATACACTACCAGCTCTCACTTGTACAGATGATTGTTGGTGTAGCCCTACTGAGAGATGGGGTCAGTGGGAACTCTAGGGATCCTGAAATTCTGCACTGAGGACAGTTGGGTCTCAGTGCTACACAGAGAAAGATCATAAGTACATAAAGACAACTAATCTATTCTTGCCCCATCCCTGGAAGTGTTCAAGGCCAGGTTCTATGGGGCTTTAAGCTACCTGGCCTAGTAAAAGGTGCCCCTGCCCATGGCATGGGGGTTGGTACAAGATGATCTTGAGCTCCGGCCCAAACCATCCCATGATTCTTATATTACATTCCATAAGATATATGTTGGAGGTCACTACCAATACTGTTTTCTAAAATCAGATTCCATTTCAAGTAAAAACTGTAACTTTTGTTTTCTTGCATATTGCAAAGAGCCTTATGATTTTCAGTCCTCACATGAGCCAATCTAAATTCCTATACATCTTATTTGGAGTACATATGTCACTATTCTGCCTATTGGAAAAAAAAAAAAAAAAACACCAAAAAAAAAACACACCACAACACAACAACAAAACAAAAATGCCCAAATCTACCAGTCTCTGAAGGTTTTGTGTGGTTGTATTCCATTTATTCCAAAGTAATTTTGTACACTAAATTACTCCCCACAAAAGGATGTAAAGTAAAAATGTCACGGTTGTAAGCATTATTCAGTGGATCAATATCACAGATGAACAGTGATATAAAAGCAAGAGGGAAAACTTTCATGCTTGCCTGAAAGCACATTCTTTATGTTCAGTTTGTCAATACTGAAGCTCTCCATAGTTTCTTTGTACTTTTATGGAATTCAATGAGTAGCTGCATAACACACAAATAACTGCTGTTTCCCATTGAATCTATAACCTCTGAATTCCAACAATGCTAGCTTTATTTTCTGTTTTTCTAAAGAGATTAATTCATTGGAAATAATTCAGATAAAGGAAAGAGAAAAATTAAAATTACGGATAATATTAAATAGCTATAACTCTACATTTTGTATATAATGGATGAAATTACCTATTCTTTCTCTGAATCATGCGTGCTTATGAAAGAATGTGGTTTTTTAAAAAAATTTAGATTGCTATCTTTTAATGTCTTTGCTAATGTTGGAAGATTTTCAAAAGGGTCTATTACTGGGTTTTAAATGATTCTAAGAGACTTAATTAATGTTGGGATAGACAACTAAAGAAAATGGATTCTACGCCACTGTTCAAATTTTTAGGAAAAAAAAAACACTGCATTTTTTTCTTTCCATATAAAGATCCATTATTATTTGGTGTATTTATAGATGTCAATTGAGAGATACTGCCAGCAGTGCAGCACAAGTAGCAGGTAGCCCGTTTCTTCAATCGTGTATGTAACCACTGCTTTTTTTCAGCTTGGGAAATAAATTACATGAACTCATTTTCTGCAGCATCCACTTCCATAAGAAGGCAAACTGACCATGTCAATTCAAGTATCCTACATCTAAAACACAGACTATAATTTAATTCAGTCATTTGACTTAGTCCTGGGGCCAGCAGGGATCTTCTAAGTCATGATGAGTGATGCAGTAGTCACCCTGACCACGCTAAACAGTAAAATCTAGGAATTCACTAATATGGGATTCTTTTTGGCTTCCTTAGAAACCCGTAAAATTGGTGGAAACAACTGGTTACAATCAATTTAGCCAAAATGTCAAGACATATGCTTGGTCAATAAGTTTGTTGTAATTTTGCATATGAAACAATGCATAAAGAGTATTTGAGATAATTTTTCCCCTGGCAGGTTTTATTCTAATCTCCAAGGGAGTTTCTTAAACCCCAAAATATTAGATTTAATGGCTGATCCTCAACCTTGCAATAGTGCAATCATGAATGAATAAGCAAATCTGGTTCATGAATCCTGCTATGTGTGAATCTCCACCTCTCTTCTGAATATTGCTAGAGATACATCAGCAACTGTCACTGAACAGCAGTTCATACCTGTATTGCAGGTCAGAGAGAACAGAAGAGCCTTTTGATAGCTGAAGTAAAAGTGAATAATGCAGGGGAGAGTTAAACAGTGTCATTTGATTTACTCTCAAAAAAAGTTTTTTCTGAAGACATATTTATATATCAGCATATTTATAGAGACTGAAACTGCAGATAAAATTGAAAAATATATTTGTTCCTATATATATAGTTTATATATTTCCAATGGAGAATTTAATGAACATTTCAGAAATGGGAACTGCAATATTTATGTGGTTTAGATTCCCTGCAAGTATGAAGTAGTGTCACCATGACTCTGCAATCTGCCTAAGAAAGAAATATCTCCAGTCCTCTTCCTTCTGCCTCACACCAAAGAGAATTATAATAGATTTGAGTCATATTCTTCACCTAATATTTTCTTAATGCCAGAATAAGATGGTGTAGTGTCAAAATGATAATCAACTGAGGCAGAAATAAACCGAACAGTCCATTAAACTTATAGCAAAGAGTATGCATGACTCTAGTTTTCAGGAAAAAGAGATTCTTTAGTTCAAGCTTAAGAGCAACTACATAGGCATCACGTTAACTAAAAATAGAAAATTATTTCAACATTATTTCTTACTCTATCTGTTTCTAGATCTCCTTTTCTTTTATTTAAGACCTTTCTTTCTTTGCACTTGATATCAGTTGTTCCTTTATAATAAAATTGATGGTTATGTCCAAGTTCTACTGAAGGGAGGGAAATTTTAAACTATAGGAACAAAACTCAAAGCATTTACCTTAAATGCTTTGTATCGCTCATCATTTAATACTTCTTTAACTCTAGAACTCTCTCCTTCTTCAATAATCTCCTAAATAAAGAAAAAGGTTACTTATAAAAAATGAATTTAAAAAACAACTGTAAAATCTTATCCCACTGATAAGATTTAGTAAAATAATCTAAAAGCAAGTTTTATCAATCTGTACAAACATGAAAAGAACCCTTACCAAACATATTGTTTTACTGCATTAGGATCAAATTCTGGAATCTTTTTAAAGAGAGAAAATTACTGAAGGATAAAGGAGAAATTGGAACCACAGAATAAATTTCACAGTACTTATTTACTCATAAATTTACTCAAGGATGAAGTAGAAACTGGGACCATGGAATACATTTCACAGTACTTATTTACTCATAAATTCATAGCCAGAAAGCAGTTATTTATCATAAACTATCAATGACTTGTCCTGAAAATTAGATTTCATTATTTGGTTCAGTTTACTTCTCCTAAAAGTAAAAGCATTGTAAGACCAAACATATTTTTTCTTGAGTGTACAGTTCTTCTAATCTTTCTGATAAAAACTAAAACCAAAACAAACATAAAACCCCATCAATATAACCCCAATAAATCACCCTATTTTCTGTGGGATCATAATTGAATTCCCAGCCCCCAGATAGTAGGTACAAAAAGCACTTCAGAGGCTACATTCTTAACTGGTGGAATGAGGCAAACAAGAAGCATAACACTCAGCAATGACCCCTCCAGCCAGCGGAGACCTTCTGATCAGCTGCCTGCTGGAATAACACTTCCTAAGATATAAGGTCATGAAAAGGCTAAGAAGTAAAGAAAAATGTAGGGAATACTCAAAGTTCCAAGAAGAATGTAAAGTTCATCCATCACCTGGATAAAAGGCTCTGCTACAACTATATATAACTACAAGGGAGGATTTAACGTTAAAGGACTAAAATATTTAGCAGTTTTGCAAAAATAGTATTTCTAATAAAGCATTCAGATAAGCAAAGGGCAATAGTCACATGAGCAAAACTATTAACAGTTAACCTGTCACATCCAAATCAGTGTGAGCATTTAAAAATTACATGCAAAGTTGATACTGCACTATTTAACACTTTGTATTTATTCACTAGTTACCTCTATTCCTAAGGGTGGGGGTTCCATGGCAGAACCTCATGTTACTACAAAAGATTTCCAGAAATCATTTCATTCTTAGTAACAAGGATAACATATGCTTATTACAGGAAATACAGAAGGCTGTTTACATACACACAGATATCAATGCTGTTCTCTGTGACCTCTAAATGTAGATCTGTTAAAGAATCAATTGACAACTAATTCAGAAGTACATTACCTCAATGACATCTCTGACTTGATCTCCTATGCAAGGCAACCCTTGTATATCTTTCATTCTGGTTACTGGAAATGGAAGATATTTCAGCAAAGAAGCTGCCCTCAGAAATTCCAGGCAGAATATTTCATTTTCTTTGAACTCATAATTTTCAGCCATTATCTCAAAGGCATCCTGGGGTGGGGGAAGGAAAAATTAAAGTTTAATAAAAGCTTAAAATATCCAGTATATTCCTTAGAAAGGTTACTTTGTATTCTAATTCAAGAATTACTTCTTTACACTAGTGTGAAAAGAGAAAGTTCAATTAAAAAATAAAAAACAGCCTAATTTTCTAACCATTTGAAATTTTCCAGAGATCATAAAAATTTTATTTTAGAGACAAATGTAAGAAAATATTTTGATCTGTAACAAACTTGAAAATCTTTTGTGAGATATGCTTTATTTTGTACAGATCTTATTAAATCAATGTGAAATAGAGCCATAATTTTTAGAATTATGCTCAACCATAAATAATCCAGCAGGCCAGTATATGACATCTACACTTTCAGACACAACCAAATAGGAGTCTGTGGCAATACTGGAAACCACCACCTTCTTTTTCAACATGTAGCCATGCTTCTATTTATTAATTTAGGAAACAAACAGTCTTTTCCCTCATTTTTCAGATGTATAACCCATGTAAATAGAAACATATTTTCTTGATGGTTCTTCAGCTGTCCAAGGTTTGGGTTATTTGACATTGCACTCAAAAATACCTGGAGAATGTCCATATAATTTTTTTATTTTAAATTATCCATAAGCAATTTATGCAACTTTGAGGTCTATCTCCCTCTATACCTATATATCTCCATCTATCTATCTTGATAGCAGCAATTTTTAGAAATGAAATGCAGGGAACAGACCAGGCAGTGGTGCAGAGGCATTTTTTTGCTGTTGTTTCCCATTGTAGGTCATAAGGTTTTGAGAGACAAAAAATGTGGCAAAATAAGTCTGTGAATAACCTAAGAACTTACAAAGGTTTGTAGCTGATTAGCAGCTGGAAATCCAAGTTGTTAATGAAAATTTCACAAACATCAAAAATTTTCAAGACTACAAAATTAAATGGTTTCTTCAGAAATGTTTAAAATGTACTATTTCCAGAAGATACATTTTAGGTAAATATTCTGAACAGCGAAAGTATCCCGCACTTGGCCATTCAGGATGCTCTTGTGCCTGACTCAAATGGCAGAGGGCAGGGTAAGTATAGCCCAGGAACAAGCCAGCCTTGGGAAGCACCCACACTGCACTGCATCCTGCACTCCTGCCAGACCCCCTTTCTTACCCTTCAGGCAGGCTCTCAAGAGCAGCTGGCATATCCCAGCCTTGTGTTCCACTACATCAGTTGCTGCTTATCCTTCCTGTTTTCCACCTCACTCCTGTTTCCTCTTTAACTCACAAGGCATTACAAAAAAAAGCCCCCGAGGAAGTTTGCATCTGCCTGCAATTACCACTTCACAGAGCTGTAGCCCAAGTGCCTGTTCAGAAATGCTTCTGGAATGAGTAACACCCTGTGATACAGACAAGAGACAGTAAATGGCTTACCAGAGCAATGACTACAGTGGATAGTAGGAAGGAGTAAGATTAAACTTCTTTTTCCTGTCCTCAGCGTTTATGGGATCACTGTTCATGTTTAGCCTCAAATTTAATTTGTAATGAATATATAGTTTGTATAAAGAAAAATTATTTTAAATTTTTGCTTTGATTTTTATCTTAGGACTACTGTGCTTTACAGTCAAAGATAAAGCCAAGTAAAAACCAGTAGGCCTTGTACATCCTAAATGCTCCATGTGTAAAATCTCCAGGTGAGTCTGTCTCCAGCCCACTAACTGATGTGACAGCAAATCCAGTGAAGTCAACTCTTTATTACATACATGGAATGCAGAATGGCATCTGTCACCCTGCATCGAAGGAATACTGCCTGGTCTAAACAGCAAGATTTTACTTTAGCTACCATAATTTACATTGTTAAAACAGAACAACTTCTTAAAATTAAATGTACCTTTCACATATTACATTTCATTGTTTGGTCAGTTCTAGAAAAATAGACCATCTGACATGATGAGTTGTTTAGATAGTAAACATTATTGTCTCATTGAAGCAAAATGAAGGTTTTACTCAAAATCTTCAAGAAAACATTGTCTCTGCTGACCCTATGATTTGCAAAAACTTCCCTCTTAACAAAACAAAAATATGAGATCTTTATGGGTTTGACTCTATCTCTCTAGAACAAATAGGTAGCTTAGCTGAACAAAACCACTTTATTTTTATACACTTTAACATATTAGTGCAGATAAATAAAAGGAATCAGGGCTTGCTGCAGATAATTTGCTTTATTCTATATCACCAGCATAACTTCACTCCTTGATCTAAGAATCAGTCACCATCACTAAAGTCTCACTGGAAGAATCCTCCCTTTAGCTGCATATTTATTTATCAGCTACTCTGATTAGTAAGGGCCGAGCAATTCCACTTTCATAACATTTCATGAAAGACTTCATGAGAAAGACAGCTGTTTAGCAACATGCTTGATCTGAGAGTTTTGACTATCATTCACATTAAACTAGCACTTGGTACCAGTAATCAAAGGGAGAGGAGAGAGTGCTCCTTTTGGGAGTGGGGGGCAGGGGCAGGAGAACAAACAAACAAAAAAAGAAAAATCCAACAAACCAAAACAATCCCAAAACCAATCTATTAGAAAAATAATGCACAAACCTTAGCTTCCTAACAGCTGTGTTTAAGCTCTTACAATGTCTAATTGTTGGATTTATTCAACTGTGATTTTTTTTCCCCACATTTAAGGTCTTTGTTTACTTGACAGATTATGTTGCATGCAATTACATACTTTTTGGTAAAAGATAGTTGCACGTTATAGTTTCCATTTAGAAAGAGAACTAATGCAGGAAAAGGTGAAACTACCAATTTCAGGTCATGAGCAATATGGATTCATCACAGTTTGTATATGGAAATAAAAACGGAGCATAGAGAGTACTGCAAAGCAAATGGGAAATATATTTTACAAGTGGGGTGACAGGAGTCAGATGTTTCCTCTGCTATGGGGTTTATTGGATCTTCTCCCAAGTTCTTACTATTTTTATTCTTTATCAGCTTCAAAAGTTCTTTCCTACTATGCAGTAGAATATGCTAATTCTTGCTTCAAGTAAGATTTACTGTTACACTCACAAAATTATGATTACTTTTGCTTTCTTTTACTCTCTTTATAATCTGTACACATGAATACTCAAGAAAGCAGTGTTTGGCAAGAGATTTCCTACTCCAGGTAGCACTAACAGCATTAATCAGAAGCAGAACTAAAAAGGTATAATTGCTACCTTCTTGTTAAAATAGTCTCTACTGATAAGACTGTCAGAAAAGAGTTCTCAAAAGTAGCTGCTCAGCAGAATGTATTAATGATAGAGACTGGCAAAGTCATGCTCTTGATTAGGATGCTCAAAAAGTCTGGGGATGTTTTTTTCTCACTCCCTACAGGCAGCCTCTCATATGCACATCTAAATAGTTGTATTCGACACTGAATAATCAGCCATCGTGATAAATGTGTTTGCATATACCAGCACCATTGCTGCTGTAGAGAGCTATTAGTCCCTTCCTACTAGCAGGAGGGCAGTTTTCAGAAAAGCTGTGTCACTATCACTACTGAAAAAGACAATCTTGTGTAGCATTTTACTACTCAGAGGTTGTTGATAGTCCATGAGAAAATATAATCAAAGCATTTTTATGATACTAGCTTGCATCTCTCAGTGTTTTCCTGCCTTTGTGAAGCTCATTAAGCTGCTTAAAATAAACAATTAAAGATTATTGAATATTCATTATTCCCCGTACAAAAAAAAAATTAAAATTGCCTGCAAATGCTGCAATTACAGCAGATTACAGATCTGTCTTTTTACATAAAACTGCTTCTGACATTCTTTTTGATAAAGTTTTCTTTTCTTTTTTTAAGAAAGCAATTGGAGTTGTTGTCTCTTGAATAGTATAGTTCACAACGAACAATATTTCATAGGAAAAGCATATAAAACTCTTATATTAGCTGAGAAAAATCTTACAAAGATCACAGAGAGCACCCTCCCACTTATCTTAAAAATCAGAAGTGAAATCTACTCCTAGGACCAAACCATCAGTTAATTTTGAATAGGTATATGCTTTGTATACATTTAAGAAATTTACAATTTTGAGGTGCAGTCTGGAGAATTTTTACTGAAGTAACCTATGTCAGTAAGATAGTACATGTTATTAAAAGTATCCATTCAGTTAGTGGTTTTCTACTGTACAGCTCCAAAGTTCATTATAAAGCTAAAGCTGAGGTTCTTCTGAGGGCTGTTTTAAAATGGAATAATAATTGCTTGAGCCACTGGCATAACTGATACATGTTTCTGTAGATAGAAAAGAAAAAATTTAAAAGGAATATTTTTTGTCTGACAGAGTGGAAAAGAAGCCAGGCATCTTTCCCATGCTAAACATCCACATTCTCATTACTGTGAGTAACAGCCAAAGCAAAGTAACATCCAGTAGCATTAGCAATAAGCCTCAGAATCACAGAACCATTTGCCTCTGACTTAATTAGTTCTTCTGTAAGAATTAAATTGTATTTTCCTCACAAAGAATGTCTTTCTGAGTTTTATTGCAGTCTGGTATTAATATTCAAATCCAACAACCCCTCTCAGGCACAGTAGAACAACTCATTTCATTTTAGCACAGGAAAACACAATGCAGCCCCCAAGTGTAAATTTTCAGTAGGAGAGGGAGGCTAGCTCCAAATGAGCCAGAGCATAATACTGTAATATTGTATTTCATAATAACATTAATATTTAAGACAAACATAAAGGAAACATGCTAAGATAGACTCCACTGAAAGGATTTGCTCTTTTGTTTTGCAGCTTTACCCATCTGAACAGCTACAGTTCACCTGTGGAGTCAGGTCTATGCATTCAGGTGCATTCCTGGAACATCCAAATCAGTAAAGCCTGTGGCAAGTGGTTCTCATCCTACACACCATGAGGCCACAGCTCACAATGCACAGTGGCCCAACGACGGCACAAAGCCCAAGTCTGAAGCAGTTGGGTTTCTACTCCGTGAACTGACCCACAGTGCCACTGTCTCCTCCTTGGCATGCAATTTGACATACTTACTCCATTCCTCACACAACAAGCCCTATCACTCAACAGCTCATAAAAAAATAATCTGGCTAGGATTTGCCCCATACTGAACACAATAACGAAATCTTGACATCAGCACAGTTTTTGCCAACCCTTTTGTAACTTCTTCCATGGTATAAAATCAGTTTGCTGCAGCCTTCTGCAAGTTATTTTCTGACTATTACAAGAGAAAAGAAACATGAGACAGTTGAATACACACATTGCATCTAGTGTATTAATCCACCACATTTTCCTCAGGAGCTCTCACCAAATCTCTGCTATTTTGTTTTAATGAGTGGTCTTTCATGGGGAAATATATGCAGGACTCAAGACTAAAATTATCACTAATTATCAATTTCTACAAAGATCAAGTCCCCAAAAGTGCCTCTTCCAAGAAATAAGCACATCCAAATTCTTGTTTGCATATCATTGCCTACATTGACTGTTCCTATGTAACAACTCCACTTTCTCCAGCACAACTTCTACTTATTTGAATTTGATACAGCGTATGAGGGCAAAGTCCAGCAAAAGGAGGAATGTAAGAGTTCATCCAAGAATGCATAAGCAAATAATAGCTTTGTACCCATATTATAGTCAAGATCAGAAAGCAATTTTGTCAAGCTAACCAAAGAAAACTGAAAATCTGTAAGAAAAGAGAACAACCCTGGCTTACAAAATAAAGTTGTTGTAATAAAATACTACTATCAACGCATAACTTAAGATGGTTTGGACCCAATTTTCAGGATGTATGGTATTGAGTCAGGGAAAATCTGTCATTTAATGGTTGGCTGCCCACAGCATGCACAAGTGAATTATGCCAATGCTTCAGTGCATTTGCTAAGTGCTTGCAACTGTTGGAACACTTTTATTTGAGAACGTGAGTTACAGGTTTAATATAAGTCCAACAAAACAACAGCAAATCAGAAAAATCAGGCTCCTGTGACATTAGGCAGACTAACCGGCAGACCTCCAGGGAATGGGCCAGCACTGGCAGTCCTTAAACACCCAAGCCCTTCAGCTGTCATTGCAAGCTTTGGTTGTGAGGGATAAGAGCAATAGCCCTAAGGAGTTCCATTACAACTCTCAAGAGGTAGATGTTAGACAGACTCACAGGCATTATCAACTTGCCCAGTTGCACCTCCAGAAATAAAATACAGCATGAACTCAGAACGGTTGCTGTCAAAGTAAGAAGATGGAAAACTGACACCTTTGTTCCTCCAAAACCTAATTTCTACCCAGACTCAGAAATGTTTGATATACAGGACAACAGAAGGGAGTCTCAGTGCTCCAGTCATCAAACAGCCTTGCTTCTAATGTGTTCAGCTAAACTAATTTATCAAACCCAAGTTGTACTCTGACATTAAGACTGCTGCAATGATAAACCTGGAAGTAATTTAGGGACCACCTCTGTGAAACACACATGAAACAGAAACCACTCGAAACGCATGTGCCCACAATGATAATTAAAAATCAACAGTAACTTTGTGCCTTCTAGGGCAACCATTTTACTTTGCCATTATCCATCCTAATTACTTTTCATTTTTTTACCTTCAGAATGTTGTAACACAGAAAATTCCATAAAGAGCCAGATTACACAGTTCTACACTGTTTTCAGGAAGTGAAAACTTAATTCTTTTATCTCCAAGAAGGCTGGTATTTTACGTAATCTTTAGGTCATACTATGTTTGGTGACATTTTCCCCTACAGAAACTTGTATTTGATCTTTGTAAACAGTGAAAAAGAATGACTGCTTTGAAGAGGTTAAATGGTAACATTCACGATCTTGTTTTTCTAACAGGAGGTGAGGCACAACAGCCCTTCAAAAGAAGCAGTTTAGGGAATGTTAGAATCATTGGGGTTGGAAGGGACTTCAGGAGGTCTCTAGTCCAACCTCAGGCTCAAAACTAGGTCAAAAACTCAATCATGTTGCTCAAAAAGGGACTTTTATTAAATAAGCAAACAGTTTAACATATTTGAGTACCATATTTACATTGCACGTCTTTTATTCACAAAGAACTGGTATCCATTGCTATTCTTTTCATATGGATCTTACACATAATGTGTACTTGAAAGATTTGTGTGTATTTATAGTCAGATACAAAGCAGAATCATAAAAATTATAAGTAATAACAAAATAAATAATAAGCTTTAGAAAAAATGAGGAAGTGCTTAGTGTTATAGTTGAAATATATGCATATAAATATGCCAGACCTATTCAGACTACACTACACTACAGTCTCTGACAAATGTTTCCTATTTCATAGTGGTCACTAAGTATCTAGAGCCAGCCAAGAGGAGCCATTAGGCACAATAAAACTTAAGAGGAATTTAAACCAGAGGACTCAAGCTCTTCATACCCACTGAAATGTGTAATGTTATGAGCATTAACCAGGATATAAGACAATCTCCAAGATTTTTATTTAACTAGACAATTCGGGG